>JAOBBB020405084.1:0-17104 GCA_025331005.2 Zoanthus gigantus | reverse complement strand
GATCTGATGACGCGTTTCTGTAGTATCAAAAGTTTGTTGGTAAGAGTTTTACAAGCTTGACCCCAGGACGCTATCCCATATGTCAAAATAGGTTGCAAAATAGAATTGTACATTTTAATAAGAGTACGTTTTGGTATGAAGTGTCTCAATCTACTAAATATTCCAGCCATTCTGCTAATTTTTCCACTGATATAATCAATATGAGGTTTCCAGGACAACTTGCTATCAAGTAAGACACCGAGATATTTCACATAGTTCTTCTGCTCGAGTGGTAAGAATTTATTTGTTTTGTAATCAAAAATTTGAATATTTATCGGAACTATCAATCTCCTAGATGAGTGAAAAATAACGAAATTTGTCTTTTTAATATTGATTGTTAACTTATTTGCTATGAACCATATTTGGAGTTTTTCTAGTTCAGTATTCATAGTTGATTCAAGCTTTTTTATGCATTTATTGGAATACAGTATATTTGTGTCGTCAGCAAAGATATGGAATTTTAGGATTTTAGAAACATTGCAAATATCATTTATATATAGTAGGAACAGTACGGGGCCTAGAATAGAGCCTTGCGGGACCCCGTAGTTAATCCCGACTTTATCTGATATGCAATTATTTACGCTTGTTGTTTGCGTTCTCTCCGATAGGTAGGATTTAAACCAGTTATAAACACACCCTCTTATGCCATAAATGTAAAGCTTTTTCAAAAGTATAGAGTGATCAACTGTGTCGAACGCTTTTGCTAAATCAATAAAAACTGCGCATGTCAAAAGTTTATGGTCCATGTTATATTGTATTGTATTGATTATATCAAGTAGCGTATGTTGTGTTGAATGTTTTTTTCTAAAACCATATTGCGTATCTGATAGGATATCATGTTTATCTATAAAATTGATTAACCTATTATACACGGTTTTCTCAAAGATTTTATTGAAAGCTGACAACAGTGATATAGGTCTATAATTACTTGGCTCAGTATCATCATCAGATTTAAAGATGGGACAAATTTTAGAAATCTTAAGCTTAGTAGGATATTTTCCGGTTTGCACAGATAAGTTCATGAGTTTTGCTAAATGTTCACTAAGCACGTGTTTAGCGGCTTTAATCAACTTTACAGGACATGAGTATAAGCCATATGCTTTACCATTTGATAATGACAATATTTCCTCTTCAATTTCTAAAGTTGTAACTGGTGTAAAAAACATCGAATTTGCTTGATCAATGTTTTTGAGAAAATCTGTGAAATGCGTCTCGGTGTGTGGAATTTGATTAGCAAGTTTGTTACCTACTGTTGCAAAAAAATTATTAAGAATGTTTGGAAACTTAGAGTGATCATTGATAGTATTTCCTGAAAACGGATCTTTCAGTGATGAAATCTGTTTATGTTTTCTGCTTTTGTTGTGTAAAAATGAATTTATGACTTGCCACGTTTTTTTTGAATTCTTTTGATTTGATTCAAACAAGGTTTCATAATAGCTTTTTTTGCTTACACGAATAAGATGTACAATTTTATTCCTATAATAAATATACCGTTCTCTGTTCCCTGATGCAAATAATTGATTTTTAGTTTTAATAGATTCACGAATCCCATGGGTAATCCAAGGCTTACTTAATTGTTTGGCAGTACGGTTATTAATCCTTTTGAATGGTGCAATTTGATTGATGATATTGTTTATTTTTCTGTATAGTGAAGAAAATATCACGTCAACATCGTTTGATATCAGGAAACACGTCCCAAGATCGATGGTAGAAATTTGTTTAGAAAATTGATATTCAGAACATCTAGAAAAATGTCTAATTTTTTTGCAATTCGATTTGACGATTTCTTTTCCAGAGGGAACGATACAGAATTGTGTAAAATGATCAGTTATGTCTGTTATGAGATTACCACTACAAACTCCTTGAATTGGATTATTTATCAAGATATTGTCGATTAGAGTTGCAGAATTGTTATAGACACGAGTGGGTTTATCTATTGTTGGAAACAAATACCAGCTTTGAAGAGAGAGAAGAAAAGTTTCACTATATGTGCAAAATTCACGTTTGAGTAAATCTATGTTGAAGTCACCCAGAATGTAAATGTTTTTCTGAGTAGAACTGTATTTCTCAAGTACGTTTTCGAAATAAGTGAGGAATTCATTTGGACGATTATGCTGTCTGTATATAATTCCACAAATACTGTTGCGCTTTTTAACGAAATGAATTTCAATCCATAAGGCTTGAAAAAATTCATTTGATGTCTTTTCAAGAATAGTGTAATTAAGATTATTTGATATATACATACCAACACCTCCGCATGAAAGAGGTGTCGGTGCAAATTCGAAATTGTAATTTTCGATATTTAAATTAATATCTAGAGTTGTGTTTTGAGATGTTATTTTAGTTTCAGATAAGCCAATTATGTCAAATTTATATTTTACTTCATTCAATAAGTGGTTTTCAAGGTGCTCAAGATTTTTTCTTAGGCTTCTGATATTTGTGTGTAGTAAAGAAAAAGAATCCTTTAAATTAAATAAGCTATTTTTATCGAGCATTTTCTTAAAACTATTAGGTGAATAATAATTCGCTCTGATAACATTACTATACATAGTAATGTTGTCATTTTGTCTAGTATTGAGATTGAACAAATCAAAGTCATAAAGACTATGTAGTCTGCTCAGGCTTTTTTTAGTAGGAAGGCATTGATCCGTCAAAATGTTGTTAAATTGACCGTGTACTGACAAGATATTTTGACCATAATATGGTAATAACTTTAAGTATGCTTTGGTTTCGTTGAATGTATTGTTAGAATAAATATATAATATATATTACGAACTAAATAATGATAGTATAGTAAAATGTGATTTGATAAAGGTAATATAATAAATGCTGATGAGAATAATAGATATTGACTTAGCTTCTGTTGGCTTCAGTTAACATCATTGATAAGTTTGTCGATATTGTTATGGGTCTTGTCTGTAGTTTGCAGTTGATCTCCTTGGACGGAAAACGCCTCTACCACCTCTTCCACCTCTACTATACATTGTGCCTGAGGGAAAATTACTGTCAAAGAAAAGACCAACTTCAGGGCTTCCTGTTCTTGAGAGAAGTTTGTCCAGTACTGCTTGGTTGACTACTTTAATTACATTCGATTCATCCGATTCACGCAAGAGTATTGTGGAGTTTTTTGTCCAACAATATTTAAAATTGTTATCAGCTTGAAATTTTTTGGCGCGATTAAAGAGTAGTTGAGATTTGGGCGTTAGGTGGTCGTATATGTTTACTCTGCCCTCGGCATGCAAATCAATGTCGTCAAGATTAATTTCTCGTAGTCTGGCTTTGCAATTCATGACATCTTCTTTGGCAATTCGTCGAGTGAATTTACAAATAATAGGAGGTGTTTTGTTGGGATCTCTAGGAATGACGCGATGTGCAATATCAATATCCTGCTTTGATACAGTAGCACCAATTCCATTGAAGAGTTTAACACAAATATCCACAGTTTCCTTCGGAGTTTCTTTTGGATTTGTCTTCGATACGCCCAAGATCTTAACGTTGTATTGATAGCTGTACCTATTTATGTCTTCAATTGCTTCTTCAACCTTAACTACGTTTTCTTCGATGGTTCGTAGTTGTGTCTGCATTTTGGAAATGTCATACACTAAAGAATCTTTGAAAGTGCGGATGTCGTCGTATTCATCGGAGAAATGTTGGATGCTCTTCTCTACGGATCGAGGTTCTTCATCGATCGACGCCATTTTTTCTCTCATCGTTTCAAGTTGTTTTGAAAACTCGGCTACTTGCTTTTTTAATTCGTCGTTTTCCTTTTGAAGTTTGGTAATTCCACTACTCATGTTTTTGTTATTTTCCTTTTTTTGACTAGGCATTCGAGATTTAATACTTAACTACTCACTACTTTTAAGAGCTTCAGAAATGCACGTTCGTACTCACTCATGCCAGACGTGAGAAATAGAATATCATACACTAGTATCATACACTAATAAATTTCTTTTTAAAATGAAATTTAGCAACACTGAGAAATGTACTTTTTGTAACAAGCATGAAGAGACAATGGATCATTTATTAGTTTCGTGTAAATACACTTGCGAGTTTTAGGAAGATGTTATTAGTCGGCTCAAACAGTGCAAAATTAAAGAAAAAGTTAATGTATTTGGAATCTTATTCAACATACTAAATTGTAAGGACTTTGCTAAATCATGTCATATTGATAGGGAAACAAGTTATCTACAGAAGCAAAAATAAACTTATAAAACCAGAATTGGACATATTTTTACATTTATTAAAGTGGGTTTACAACATAGAAAAGTACATTGCACAAAGGCGAGAAGGTTTGGAGAAACACTATAGCAAATTGGAAAAGCTATTAACATGACTGCAGAGAAATTAGTTAAGCAAGAAAATCACTCAATATAGACCTCTAAACTTAAAAAAAGTTCTATAACCTGTAATTTCTATTCTTATTTAGTTGCATCCTGTGTAATAAAAACCCTCCATTGTTGTCTATCCTCTGCCATATATTCTGTGATGTTCAACTTCGTCATGACTCAGGGGTGTAGAATGGGTTCTGGAACCCCCAGGGATCAATTATAGGATGACTATTAGATTCGTCCTTCACAATAGCAGAGGGTATCTTTCTAGTTTTTGTTTTACTGCTGAAGAAGTTCCAGAACTTTTTGGGGTGATTAGAGACATCTCTTGAAAGATAATTTAGATAGTCATTGTACTTTGATCGTGTAAGTTTTTTACAGTCACGCCATAAAGCTTTGAAAGTCTTAATATCTTTAGGACTTTTAGTTCTCAAGGCTTTCTTGCTAGCTCTATCTTTCTTTCGACACAAGATTCTGACCTCTTTGTCAATCCAAGGTGGAACCAGCTTGTCTTTAATCTTCTTTTTAGGGACAAATTCTTTCACGGTTGACCAAAACAGGTCCTCCCAGTTAGTAAGAGTAACGTTGATGTCATTATCCAAAAACGCGACGTCCCAGGGGGTATTTTGGAGAGTGTTCTTGAGTTCCTCGAAATTAGCTTTTTTATAGTCGAAGACATACTTAGGCCTTGGTACGAGAGTTCTCTTTGAGATTGATGTTAAAATTTACATTTAAGTGACGAGACTCTCACAGACAGACACATTGTAGATCAGGTCAGGGTTAGAAGTGAAGACCAAGTCCACAATGTGATTGTTTCTAGTAGTGCGATGGTTCATTAGAGTAAGGAATAAACCATTCAGCAATTCAAAAGTCTTGGTACTGTACTGTATGTAGCTGGTCGTGAAAAAGAGGTAGTTGATTAACCTAGTCAAAATGTGGCAGATTGAAGTCGCCAACCAAGAAAACTTTAAAGATTGTTGAGTCTCGAAATCAGATTAAAAGATTCTGCAACCAATTCCAGGTAGTCGGTTTTAGTGTCAGATGGACGGTAAAAAATACCAAATAGAAATCTTGAGCCATGAGTTGATAAGGTCTCAGTCGTTTACCTCCAAGTCATTCCTCCTAATACACGTGAGGTCATCTCTACAGGCGAGTAAAACTCCTCCAGTCTGGTACGGACAATCTCTTCTAAATATAGAGTATCCACTTGGAAGAATTTTATGATTTTGTACGGAACTGTCGAACCATGTCTCTGTGAAAGCAATAATGTCAGTACGAGCGGAATAGACCATCGCGTGAAAAGCCTGAAGTTCATTTCTAATTGACCGAACATTAGCCAGAAGCTGACGAAAATGTGTCATCCAAAATGTTTGGGAGAACATTGAATAAACATTTGACACTCATCCAAGGAGGGTTTATTAAGCAGATCATTCGATATTTTTTAACAGATAAGCCAGCACATTTATAATGAAAATCGAAGCCACATCATAAACATTGCACGGTTTGGTGATTGCAGGCAATAGTTTGTTCACAAACATTGCACTTCGGCATCTCCTGAATTCCAGAAAAAGGACCAGGATTAGATATTACATCACCATATGATAAAATGTATAAAGATGGACACAATTTAGCCATAAGAGCTGGTTTAGCAAGGTTCAAAAATACACCAAGTTGCTTCGAAGTTGTGATGTGAGCCAGCTTGACCTTGTTAACACAAGGCATTCTGATGGGCGGATAAAAAGTCCTGAAAGTAATGCCATTTGAGAAATTTCCGATGTAAAACCACACCAAATTATCAGAAGTGGCATTTATATTAAAAATTTGAGCATTCTGGAACTTGTAGGGCTTGAAAATAGTGTAGAAAATTAGGAAAAAGTATTAAACTTCTCAGAGCATGACCAAACGCCATTATGCTAATGGATTCGATGATCTGTGTAGTTAAGCAGCAAAAAAAAATATGGCAAATTTATGTCAAGTAGGTGGTGAACTTTGCTAACTGTCATCTTTTATTGACAACTTGCAAACTATATAAATTTACCTGAAAGAGCAGTGCTTGGGGATAAAGTTCCACCGTCACATGAAAGACAGACAAGTATTGACAAAGGAAATGAAAGATATAAGGTAAATCTCAATTTTATAAGTTTGTCATGATAACATTAAAATGAAGTATTTATGGCCAAGGGTTTGCAATGACCATATTTTGAAATCAAAATTTTTTAAATTAATAGAGAAAATTTTAAAAAGTTTTGAAAAAGAAGAAAGCTTTACAGTATTAGTGTTTAGGCAGATCTGTTAGCATGAAAATAGTAATCATTCTGAACACACTCTCTGTCGATTTGTTGGCCTATTTATTTTTATTGCATCGGATACGGCCTTACAAGCTGCAGTTAATGTTAGCTGAAGTACATTTGCAGTAAAGCTTAAGTATGGTAAAATTATGTTTTATGGAATGGCCACCTCAACATAATTTCATCAATTCTAAAGTGTTAATATAACAAAAAAGTCTGTCTTGTCTTTGCTTCAACTAATAAACTTTAATAATAATGATTAAGGCTACCTTTGGTCTATTTGATTCTATCACTGGTGATGGTAGCTGTCAATAACCTTATGTTTTACTGTGACCAAGACTGTAGTTGAGTTGAAAACTTTCCATTAAATTTTTACTCCTTGTATCAAAAGTTTAGACACTAACTTATTATAATGGCCATGTTGGAAAATATTTTGTATAATTTTATATAATTTGACTGATATTGGTTTTACTGCAATTAATCTAGAGCACATTTTTTTATTCTGAAAACTGTAATCAGGAACGTCCATGTTTTTCAAAAATTAATGTGATGCAAAAACAATCCTAATCATAATGAAGTTTCCACTTCAAGAGATTTTAGTAAAACTCTGGTGGTGGTGCACATTCTGGTATTTTGCCTAGCACAAAGCTATCAGCTCTAAATGCAGTTAAATCTTCCTCACTGCAACTGATTAACTGAGAGTTTGAACAAGCAGACCGAGATGGAAGTAGACATGTTTTTGAATTCAGTTGTGTTGATGATTGTGGAGCATTCAAAGTTGCCATTGATGGCTTACCAATTCCATTGCTGTCAAACGGCACTGCTGACGCTGAGGCAGTTCCAAGTAACCCCACTTTTTGAGTTATGTGGTGTTGTATTGCTCCCCCTACTTGTCTTCGTGGTGAAGTAAGCAAATTGGTTGAATTTGATTGGCTACTCTGACCAAACATGCTTGATGACAAGCTAGAGACATTATTTACAGATCCTAATAATCCAATTGATTTGTTCACAGATTGTGAATTAGCAAAAACATTAGCAGGCTGACTAGTAGTGGATGACACTAAGCCAAATAGATTGTTTGATTGCTGATTAGAAATAGCATTTCCCCCAAACATCCCTTGAAACTGGGCTTGTGTGGATGGAATAGAAAACAGACCACTTGGCTGAGCATTTGCTCCAGATGAGCCTAAACTTGATAAGGGAGCACTTTGTGTTGATCCATCAAACCTTTGTGATTGACTGCTGGTACCCATCACTGAATGAGTAGATGACATTGCTTGAATCTCTGCCGATTTGATTTCTTGATGCTGTTGAATAATGTAAGGTTTTCAAACATTATTAATAATAAAAATAAATTTTTTCAAGAATTTGTAAACTGTTGCAAATAATCATAGTTCAACCACTTATAACTAATTGTTATGAAAATCAGAGGACATAACAGAAAACTGCTTAGAACGTAGCAATTATTCATTTTTGATTTCCAAATAATTTTGTTACTCGTCTATATACTGCAGTAAACTCACCAGCTGTGCAGGTGACATTCCTTTAAGCTCAAGTTTTCTTTGGTTACATTTGGCAAGTAAGTCCTCGAGGCTTCGTTGCTACAAGCAAACCATTTAAAATATAAAGTAATTAAGGGTATGAAGTTAATGGCAATCATAGTCAAATAAAATCAGTTACACAAAACAAACTGGAGTCTTATATAGGGTTGCAACTTACATTTGGTGATCTGAAAAAAGTTTTAATTAATGTTTAATGATACTAATTTAGTTTCACACTTACATAAGCCATTCCTGTCCCATTTGCATTTGCAATAATAGCTTCCAGTCTTACTTCCTCAAATGAAAAATCATTTAAACCTGTTAAAAAATGAGGTGGCATTAATAAAATTCTCATCTTTGTCCTTGAATTCGAAAATGCCTAAATTGAAAAAAGTTTGATAGATTAATTAGGTTTTTGTTTAAAAATTCTTATAAATATAAAATTATAATTTTGTAGAAGTGGGTGGCAAAGATGTGTGGAAATAAGGACCTTTCTGTTAAGTTGAAGTAGAGAAGACAGATGATTTGGACATGTGAAATGGGCAGAGGGGGGTGAGATGGGGGAGGTGAGAGTTGGTGTGTGATGGCCTCTGGGAAGGCATAGGAAAAAGTGGAGTGAGTGTGTGATGGAGGATATAAACTTGTTGAGAGTGTAGGAGAATGTGGCATGGGATCAATGAATGTGGAAGGCAGTCATCACCCATCCAACCCCATCCTAGATGGGAAAATGTGGATGTTAATAATTTTATCATCTTCAGTGGTCTTTGTAGATGCATTGTTGTAATATTCATAGTGGTGGTAAACTGTTGTTATCTGTCTCTGTGGCAACTAACCTGGTAAGCAAGGTTCTTCCTTACTGTATGAATAGCATGATAATGGCCACTGATTGCTTATCATCCATATCTCCATGTCTTTGTGAATGATTTGTCTGCAGATGAGTAGCATTGCATGATATTTTTATGTTATGACATAACAGATCTAGATGATGGTACTATAATCATGATAGAATTCATCAGTTAACAGGAACTGTAAACAAGTCTGATTATAGATAGATTAACTTACTCTATTTGGGATGAAGAATCTGTGTTTTGTAAAGTTTGATTGTGTTGGCTAGTTTGCTGCTGGGATAACATTCCAAATGGGTTCTAAAAACAAAAGGATATTTGAAAACCTTTTTGTTCACAAAATAACTGAATTCAAACCGGTTGTTTAACAGTTTAGCTGATACTGTACCATGAGTTTTGGATCTTTCCCCATGGTCTAACTACAGTATAATAGTGTTGCTCTGAAAATTGCCTAATGCTCAAAATCTTAGCTTTTTGTTCAACTTATCTATCGAGAGTTGATATAGTCACAAGTTTTACCTATTTTTGACACACTTCAACAATTTTCAAAAACTTACTAATGAGGAGTTACTGAACAATAATTTCTGGCAAATTCAGCAAAGGATATAACACAGCTTCATCAAACCCCTGGAACACTGGGTCGAATAGGAGGTCGTCATATGTGTGTCCATCCTACCATATTATACTTAATGAACCTGTATTTCAATTTCAAGTTTATTTGTGATTATTTTGACCCATTCTTATATGTGTCAAGGATGAACTAATATTAAATAAATCCTAATGCAAATTTGAAAAAAAGAGAAAACAGGTCTCTTGCAACTCCATATTTCAAATATCTCCTGGGAGCATGCCCCTGGATCCCCTAGAACACCACACATTTGCTGCTCAGTCGAACCCCATCTCACAAAATCCTGGATCTGCCTCAGTGTAATAAAGGATCTGCAAGAGCTATGGCAACTGTTAATTATTTTTTTTACCTGGGCCCAGTTGTTCAAAAGCCGATTAACACTAACCAAGGTTAATTTTTTTAAACTGTGTTCTTGTTTCCAACCTTACAGAGATCGATTTGAGCTGTAATTTTGAAATTAAAAAGTTTTTGCCTTGGAAATCTGAGCAGTATTTTATAAGAACTGTAAACCTTTTCTTAGCAAAGATATTGTTGCTTGAATTTTTGCTTAACCAAGGGTTAAAGTTTTCCAGCCTTTGAACTGTCCAGACCTGGTCTCTTTCAAAAGTTCAGTGTGAAAGCTTCTATATTAAGGAATGTAATGTATAACATTTAATAGTAGTGTAATGAAACTGAGTCAAGACCAACAACAATAGCCTTGGTTACTCAGTCATTTTGTTCACCTGATCTCTACCGAAGTTGCTTTTGAAAGAAAAAGCTCTTGTAGAAGAACTGCGACCCTGGCCACTTGAAAACCCACTTTGCTTAGATGATTGATAGTTAGTACCCAATACACCTGCAGCTGTGAGAATAAAATCAATCATGTCAATGGCTAATAAGATAATTAATTATGAATAGCAACTAATAATTGTAATATTATGCAAAACAATTATTCAGTTAGTTTATGCTAGAAATTAACTCTCCAACTGAATTCAGTATTATTTGTCTTTTTGTACATTTTTTTGTCAATTAATGTCTAATGATACAAGTTTGAATGGCTCTTGAATAATAAAATTTTATTACATCATCATCAACATCATCATTAGCTTTGTTTAACATCCCTAGTTTCCTACTCCTGGGGTTGCCTCCACTGTTTTCTATCCTCTGCCATATCTTCTGTGATGTTTAACTTCCTCATGTCTTCTTGCACTACCTTACTCCAGGTCTTCTTTGCCCTACTCAATGGCCTTATACCTTCCACCTCCAGCTTCGTCACTCTTCTAAATATGTTGCTCTCATCCGTATGTTATACATGAGGAAACCATCTCAACCTTGTTTTCCTTAATCTCTGTTAAAGGTTCTTCACTGCACATCTCTTTTTGATTTTTTTATTAGTAATCCTGTTAGAAATGATTACTACTCCTGTTAATTCTGTATTATGTCCTAATGGACCTGGAGAAAGCATTTGATCAAGTACCAAGGAAAGCGGAAATAAGGAGACAAAAATTGCCAGAAAGGCACAGGATTTCAGTCATGTCTCTGTATGTGGAATCAAGATCAAGGGTGAAAACAGTAGCAGGAACATCAGAGGCCTTTGACATAAGAGTGGGAGTACACCAGGGATCAGCTCTTAGCCCACTACCCTTTATCACAGTAATGGAAGAGACTACTAAGCTGGCAAGAGATGGCCAGTGGGAACTGCTTTATGCTGACAACTTGGTATTGACAGCAGAATTAAAGGAAGAAGTGATTGACATGTTCAACAGGTGGAAGGAAGGGATGTGATGGGGCAGCAGGGACTGAAAATAAATATGGAAAAGGCAAAAAATCAACAGTAACTGGAAATAAGGTTAGAGAGAGGATTCAGTCAGGAAGATGGCCATGTGGATGCTGTGGAAGAGGGATAGGAGCAAACTCTGTGTTGTGTATTGAATGTAATAAATAGTGTTATAAACAATGCTCAGGCCTTAGAAATCTTCAAGGGGTGCAGAACTTTGTATGTTCAAAGTCAGTCATAAGTTGTATAATTATATGCAGTCATCACCCACCCAACCCCATCCTAGATGGGAAAATATGGATGTTAAATGAAAAATAATTAATGACGATGATGATGATGATTAGTAACCCAATCCTGCCATCTTTCTCCTTACATTTATCTCAACATTGATCATAACCTGCTAGCACTCCTTCCAGTCTTTCCGTGGCCATGTTTGTACAACATACAGCAATGCAGGCCTCACACATGCACAGTAAACATTTGCACTTTCCTCTAGTGGAATGCAATGGTTTAGTACCATGCTTGCCAATTCCCTATATTTACATCGAGCACAGGATATCCTATCCCTTACGGCTGATTCTACCCCTCCTCCACATGAAATCACATCACCAAGATAATGAAAGCTGTCCACTATTTCCAGACTATCTTCTCCCACCTATACACATCGGACATCTAAAGTTATTTCCTGCTCTTCTTAGGTTTCTGAGCCCCAAATATCTCTGTGTGGCACCACATTTCACAACATTGACACCATATTAAGTTTGGTTCAACTCCTTTGCCGCAAACCTTACATGGGTATCTTTCCCTTTGTGGCCTAACAGCAGGTTCTCTACCCATCACCATAAACTTGGTCTTATTTATGCTTATCTTTAATTCCTTAGTTTCCATCTCTCTTTTCCATACACCAAATTTTCTAACTATCTCCTCTTCTGATCCAGTGTTATCACTAGGCCATTGGTGTACAACAAGTCCCATAATCCTTCACCTCTTGCTGCTCTGCTCTGGTTGCCTCCTGTTTAAAACAAATAACAGGGAACTCAGTGCTTACCCTTGATGAACTCCCACTCTTATCCCAAACTCATCTGAAGAACCTCTAGAGTCCTGATCCCCTTGACCTTGCATTGCTATATAAGGCCATAACAATTGCTATGAGATGCTCAGGCACTTTTTGATGTCTCAAGGCCCATGGATCAAAATAAAATTAATTGCTTCCCTTAGGCACACAATCGAAAGTTTTTTCTAAATCAACAAAGAGAAGAAAAGCTCTTCATTCGTTGCTCCAAACTTTTCCTGTAACCGTTGTAATACAAAATATGCATCTACAGTTGACTTACCTGGCTGGAATCCAAATTGTTTCTTGTCAATCTTCACAATCACAATATCTCTAAGCCTCTTCTCTAGAGTTTTCCCATACACCTTCATATCCTGTTCCAGATGTCTCGCTTCTCTAGGTTTGTCCACAGGACATCTCCCTTACCTTTATATACTGGTATGGTATAACGCCTGACTCACTGCTCTGGAACCTTGCCTTCCTGTTCAATGGATTCACAAACCTGAAAAAGCTCTTTCACTCCAGTTGTTCCTGCAGCCTTTATAAGGTTGCTTGTGACCCCAGATTGCCCTGGTGCCTTGTCTACTTTCATTGATCTTCAGTGCTTGCTCAACCATCTGTTCAGTCACCCCCATATTGGCCCTTCCATTTTATCTTCCTCTTCTAGTTGGTACTCGTTTTTCTTGTTTAGCAAAGAAGAAAACTATTTCTCCACCTTTCCATAACTTCCTCTTCTTTCACTTTAAGGGTTCCATTCGCATCCCTTACTGTACATAGTTCCATCTTAAAATATCCTTCCTCTCTTTTCTCATCTGCTTTGCTATCTTGAACATTTTTGCTCTTTTTTCATTTGACTGAAGACATTTGCTCCAGCCTTCCCAGGCTCTATCCTTAGCAATTGCTACCATTCTTTTTGGCTGCCTATTTTTCTCTCTGTACTGCTCTTGTGCTTCCTTGGTTCCTTCACTTTGCCAACTCTCAAATGCTAACTTCTTTTCCCTAACTGCTAGCTGTACTTCCTCATTTCACCACGTTTTTCTATCTCTCTATCTCCCCTGTTGTCTCTCCACAGACTACTCTTGTGGAGTTTAACAATGCATTCAACAAACCTCATGATCAACATTTGCTCCTTCAATTTTATCACTCACTCTCTCTTTGAACATTATTCTCTTGATAGGATTCTTTAACTTCCAAGTCTTTAATTGTCCTATTCCAAACACTACCTCAGCCCACAACAATCTGTGGTGAGTGAAGCATGCCTCTCCTGGTAACACCTTGCAGTTCTTTATTCTCAATAATTTGTGTCTTCTACACAACACATAATCTATCTGACTTTCATTATCCCCACTCTTGTATGTGATGAGATCTTTCTACCTCTTTCAATAATGAGTCCATAACTCTCAGGTCCAGCATACTTTCCCCTTCTTGGTTTCTCACTTCAAAACCGAAACATCCTATCACATCCTCAAAACCATCATGTGTTGATCCAATGTGGCAGTTCATATCACCTGCCACCATCAAAAGATCCTCCCGTAGAGTATCATGCATATTACCTGATAGTTTCTCAAGAAACTCCCTCTTTTCCTCTTAAGGCCTACCCTGTTGCAGAGCATATTTTGAAAGGACATGAAGAATCTTCCTTCCACACACCATTCCAATTTTTATCATTCTGTCATCCAATCTTTTAACTTAAATTACCTCTACTAGGTCTTCTTTTACCATTATCCCTACTCCATTTCTGCTCTCCTCTGATCGTGTACTTTTCCTCACCTCCATATACTCTGTTTCCTTGACCACTATACCTAACTTCTTGTAGACAATTGATATCTACCCTTCTCCTTTCAAACATATCCACTACTCCCCTACTTCCTGACAAGGGGACTAAGGGTCTTTCTTCTAATTTCTCAACTCATAAGGTTTTAGAGTGGCAAAAAAAATGCACTTTCCTTGTGCCACTACTTACAGGGATTGCAGAGCTGATTTTTTTTTTTTTTTTTTTTTCTCAAGGTTACTCCCTAAGTCTTTCCTATATTAGGTTTCCCACAAGGCAGTGGATGTTTTTGATCAGGTTTCATTCCCCTAGGTAGGCTGTCCTCCACAACTGAAGAGTCCTACCAGCTAGCAGGTAGTACTGGATTACATTTTACCAGCAGCAGGCAGAATAAGCAAGCCTGACCTGACTGCATGTGATTTGTAAACATGACTGCACGAAGTTTTTTGTTTATAGTTTGCAAACGTTGCTATATGTACCATTTTTTTCTTTTAACTTTGAATAGATGAATCACACTTATGTTCAAGTCCTGGAGATTTTCAAATTACTTTAATACTTATGAAATGATTTAAGACTAAATTTCAAAAGTTGAGCACTGTTTAAATACACTAGTATTAAAGTACCATTTGACAATGATGTTTGCTTCATTTTTTTCAGTTTTCTGAGAAATAATCCATTCATTTAAGATTTCCCAGGGTTATAACAACTAGACCCCCTTTAATTTTTTGTAGCCAGTAGATGGCCTTCACACAATTCAAAACACTAAATGGCCGGCAGTTAATTTTTTTTTTAAGAATAAAAGTTTTACAAACTAAAACCAACATCAAATGTTCCTATATCATTTCTTTGTCAAAATAGGAACATTTGATGTTCATTTTAGTTTGTAAAATCTCTATATTTAGTACTGCTGGTCATTCAGTGTTTTGAGCTGCATCACCAGCTGCAGGTTATTAGTCACTTTCTAATTTTTATTTCTGAGTTCAAATTGAACTACCCTTGGCAAATTGCTTGATTTATGCCGGTCAAACTCAAACAAGCTTTCCTCAAGATGTAAGTAGAACAAATTTAAAGTTGAACTTGTTATTATCACTTCCGTTTGCAATGAAAGGAGCTTGGGTTCGGACGTCAGAAAAAAGCACCCTTTAGATGTAACTGGTAAGAAAAAAGTAGTTCATGTCGGTATGCCAGTTAGGGTCATCCTACGAAGGGGGTATATACTTACTTGTTAGGGAGACTTTATTGAGGGCGACCATATGACAAACTAGCATGAAGTATAAATCCACTCGACACTCTATAAATGTCTCTCACCTTTGGGCGGGTGCTCAAACTTACAATTCTGTCCGAAGCGACAGTTCCCTCGTAAGAAATACTGGCACACCAATCTGGTGGAGTCTGTAAGGGTGCCGAGCAAAGTGCATTATAAGTTTCTCCGAAAGATCCAACCAAAAAAATAAAATATTAATTAAAAATTTGACGACTTGTAATGTAAACTCGCCAAACTCACTTTTACCTGGATGTTCATATCGGCATTGATTACCAAAACGGCAATCTCCTTTTAAATAGAACTGACAAACAACCATTTTCTGACTAATCTGTTGGGAAAGATTCGATCGGTAACAAGCAAGGGTTTTTAAAATGGGAATATATATAAGACTAAGAAACTTTGTTCAGCAGCCATTTTGTTACTAACAGGACAACGTTGTGTATGAACAACTGATATGATTTCTGGGAGCTCACCGCTGGCCATTGTGGTCTGTGTACCCCTGAGGACCCCTCCAGCCACCGCTAGCCTCCCCGCAGGCGTTGTTGAGTCCTTCCTAGTTCCCTCCCCCATAAAGGAGGAGGGAACTGGGAAGGACTGACACAAATTCTGACACAACAAAGTCTGCGGGGAGTCATTCTCGTCCCCAGAGCCCAACGTTTTTCTTAGCCGGTTTTTCTTAGAATGACTCCACCGCTGCATGTGCAAAAAATAATTTAATGTCCAAAGGTTGAGGGTCTATAAATATCAATTCAGAGATAGATGATCAAGTCCAAAGGTTGCGATTGTCGTTGTGAGTACTCCAGTTTGCAGTTATGTCAAAGGGCTCGACGAAGTCTTCTCAAATAAACGTGGTTGCTACAAATACCGACATCACGGAAAAAACACGAGTGGCAAGTGAAGATGGTGGGTACAAAATACTATAGCTAAATTCAATTGAAGCTTGTGTCATGGTTATTACTGGGGCTACCTGTAAGGTAGGCCGAATCTTGGTTTCGGTGTTCTATCGGTCAGCATTAGATTCCATCCACCAGAACCACCTCGGTCGGGAGAATGAGCACTAGTTCGCATAATTAAAATGAATTTGTACTGAGCTGATTACACCGAACTTTAACTCAACCTTTTGATGTTGTGAAGCGTGATTCACTGATTATTCTCGCTTTCTTTACAAACTATCTTGATGGTGAGTATTTTATTGCTCAGAATAAAACAAATTTTTTAAAATCAAAAGTTTTATTGTGTTTTAAGTGACTGAATATTAATTTCAACGCGAAACTAGTTTTCTCATCAGTAATTAAGTTTTTTGAGAAATTTATGTCAAGAGGGTAAAGTAAAAGGTAAACTAATCATCCAAGAAATTTTCAATTTTATATTACAATCACAGCACTTTTTGTTTTCCGGGTACAGTAGCCGTGTAGGGAAGGTGGTTCTGGTGGATGCTAAAAATGACATCCACCAAAACCACCTCGTTGCTATCCTGCAGTTAATTCACAGGCAAAGAATCATTTTATTTAATTGCTCACGGTTAAAGTGTGTTTTATTTTTTGTTCACGTCTTTTTCAAAAAGGAAGACATAGTGACAGTCATAGAATTTTT
>JAOBBB020404980.1:0-17109 GCA_025331005.2 Zoanthus gigantus | reverse complement strand
CTATTCCAGGATTTTCAAGGACCACGACCCAATTTCAAGGACTTTCTAGGGCCTGGAAATTTTTTCCACCAATTCCAGGACTTTCCAGGATTTTCAAGGACCGTGGCAACCCTGTCTCATTACTAAATTCTGCTTTTGACGTCACGGACCAGAAATTAATATGGAATCTCATAAAGGTAAAGGTAAAGGTTTCTATATTTAAGGTCGGTAGTTCCTTCACTTCATAGAACTGTTATCAATGGAAGCCGACTGTGCGCCCTTTACCCCCTCCCTCTGTCAGTGCTCCATTTTACGCATATTTAAAGCTACAGCTACATAGATCAGAGAAAAGTTGGAACAGACGCTGGAGTCACTGAGAATCGAACAGGGGACCTCCAGAACAGAACGCAGCGCACTTACCAACTATGCAACACGCTTGCTCCTACTGGCACTTCAACATATCAATAGATAATTCTGTAGTTCGGTTTCCCTTTAAAGCTCAGAGAAACTTTTAAGTGAAGGTTTTTAATAGGGAGTGAAATCTACAACAAATGGAGTGAAATCTGCAACATATGGAACACTATTGCTGATAATATAGCAAAACAGGAAAACCTTCAATCTTTTTCAAAAAATTTAAAATCCTTTTTCTATGTGAGGTTAGAAAATGTCTTTGACCAGGACGACATCCGTTCCTATAAACTGATAGTGTAAAATGTCGTCGTCCTAATACATCAACCAAATGTAGTTTTTAACATTTTTTTTTGCATTTATATTCATCAAATTTTCTCTTTTGTAGCATTGGTGCATGTAAGTGGGTTGGGTTTCAATATGTCTTAGGGGATAGGGTTAGGGGACTTAAAGTCCTATTGTAAATATACCCGCCTTTGGTTAATTGTTAAATAAATAAATAAATAAGTAAATCAATCAATCAATCAACATTGTAGTTGGTAGTATAACGTATGGCAGGTCAATCAAACTGACTGCAGGCCTAATACTAAAATTAAAAAATAAAGCAAATGTTGTAAAACAATATATATTTCTCCTTTCTTAAGTAAAAATACTATTACAATAATTTTAGTATGTACAAAAATACTTTTAACAAAACAATATTTCTCTAAATTTAATTCAAAACGGTACCCAATAATATAACGCGATCCTGCCTCATTTAAAAATAAAAGCTGTCTAGAAATGTTTCAAGAAACCTCTTTAACTTGCACAGCGGCTTTTCGTCCTCCCTCTGAACTTCTCCAAACTATTCTGCCTGCGGCTTCTACAATTTTCAGGAGCCTTACTGAATCTCTCTCCGTCACAAAAACGTCTGCGATGAAGCGGCATCTCCTTCGGCTCGACAACCAATGGACCAAGTCTCTCAGGATGGTTTTTCTTGATTCTGTTAATAGTTCTGCGCAAGTCCTTTTTAGCTTCTTTAGATTTTCCTTGGGTTACTCTGCGTACGCTTCGAGGAGAGGAATTTCTAAACACAAAAATGAAAACAGTCCGAAATAATTACCAACGATGTAAAAAAAGACAAGAACATTTTTAGAACTAGTAGTTATCAAAGATTAGGCAAGTGCGTTCGAGGCATTTCTGAATAAAGTAGCCGAATAAAAAAAGAGCCGCGTTTGCGTTCTAGCTGGTTGGAGTTTTCGAAATTACGATATCGCCCTTTAGCCCGACAATAACATGAAAGCGAGGCTTCCTTCCAAAAGACCCTGAAATGCGATTGCATCGAGCTACGGATCTCGCGAGATGTCGCCCTTAGCCAAACAGTACCCCAGGCCTCTGAGACTTTAAGCTGGCTTGCGATAACATGAAAGAGAGGCTTCCTTCCAAAAGGCCCTGAAATACGATGGCATCGAGCTTCTTGTATATGTTTCTATATACATAGGCTCAAATTCGACATTAGTATGCGTTCTTGCTTCGCTCGAACGCAACTAGGAAAATGCTATCATCACTATCATTGTCATCACTGTCACTAGCATCATCATCATCATCATCATCATCATAACCAACATAATAATCACTATTAACCTCAGTCATTATCATCATTAACACTTTAGACAGGCCAATCGTTACATCAACATTTCCAATCTATCACCATAACATTCATCACATAAATATCGTAATCAAAGTCAACATCGAAATCGGTACCATAACCATCCATATCACTTCACCAACATTACAACGCTACAGTTACTGCAGCCAGCAGCGAGTCTTCAGCTACAATATATACCTTACGAGATATTTTAGGAATTAAAAGAGACTTCACAGTTTCTTCTTGCTTTAAAACTTGACTGGTAATTAGGTCATTAATTTATTTATCAACCACATTACAAAGGAACAGAATGCTAATACAAATTTGAAGAGTTCAAAACTATTTGATGTT
The DNA here is from genome assembly GCA_025331005.2 of Zoanthus gigantus. Taxonomy (NCBI): domain Eukaryota; kingdom Metazoa; phylum Cnidaria; class Anthozoa; order Zoantharia; family Zoanthidae; genus Zoanthus; species Zoanthus gigantus. Next base: position 14,744 of record JAOBBB020404980.1, on the reverse strand, counting down.
TTTTTTAATTTTTTATTCAAATGTTTGTTTTTTTTTTTTTTTATAACGACCGCTCGTGGAGATAATAGGCAGCTACGAAAACGTTTAAAACTCACCGGTTGCTCGGCATCACTCGTGTTGAACCATAAGTCGGCGGAGATGGCATATCTTCTTCTCTTTGGGCCTTTGGAGTACCAATCGCTCTCCTTTCTTGTTGATGGTCTTCCTCGCCATCAGGATGGCTAAAATCTGGGTCCTCAAACAGATTTAGATCCTCATATGCATCTATTGTTAAATCGATTGATGCCACATCTCTTTTATACAGAACTTCTCTTTCGTAATTAACTTGTGAAGGTGTTGACGCTCGTTCAAAATGCGACTTAAGAACATGATCATGGCTTGAGGATTTGGCTGGAAAATCTGCCTTGCGTGCATCACGAACAAATGACTCGTAGCTAGACTCTGCTCTGTTGAAACCTGTTGGAAGCACATCTGTTGAAATAGCAACACGGTTATCAGTTTCGGGGCTAAATGAACATGATTTGTTTGCAATTCGAGACCTCTCATGGTATTTCCAAGTCGAATTGCCCTTCTTGCTTGCTACATCAGCACACAGTTCTTGATAGGTACCATTCAGTTCATGGTAGAAAATGTCTTTGTTACTTTTAGCTAGGAATAAATTTGAGCCACTTTCAAAACTTCTCCGTCTTTCTGACTCGAATCTGTCAGTTTCAAGTAATGGCTTAAAGCGTTCATGTATAGTTTCTTCCCTCAGTTGCTGTTCTTCATTTTGAGTGTAGTCTGAACTGTCCAAACCATCTCTATTGCCCCACATGGTGGCAGGTGGAAATTGGGCTTCCTCAGGGTATGGCAACGAATGAGGTTGTTGAGGGTGCCAATCCAAACCTGAGTACTGATGTCTCAGCGAATTAGCTGAAGTGGCAGAATCCGGACTTTGGTCTAGGTAACGTGGATGCTCCTCTTGGGTGGTATTATCAATATCCCCAGTTGGGTCAAGTTCATGCACCAAAGGTGAAGGAGTGCATCTGAAGATACCTCTATTAGTTCCGCAGCTTCCTTGGTCAGGAGAAGAGCATCTTTCATAGGCATCAAATCTACAAGGATCTGAACCTCGTTGTTGTTTCATATCCCACGTACATACCTCCTCTCTGTTATGACTTCGTCGAGGGCTTTCCTTACGATATTCCAAGGGAAACCTTTCTTTGACCTCTCCTTCAAATGTTTTCCTTAGACACACTTCATTGGAATACCGTTCTTTATATTCTCTTTCCCCTAATTTTTCGTCATGGTCTCTTTTTCTTGAACACGAATCCCGAGAGTGTGCTTCGCTAACTCCCCTTGCTTCATAACAATTTCTCTCTTCAAACCCACTTTCACCAGTAGTTCTTCTTATATCTCTGTCGCGGTTCATGGTCCTGTTATCCCTGTTAGCGTCATGGTACGAGCGAGTTCTAAACACTGGATCATTATCTGGAGGAATCTCTACTGAATAATCAAACCGTTCTCTACTATGTTTTGGATTAAAAAAGGTCAAGTGTATATCTTGGGGAGCCCCCTCAGAGTAATATCGAGATCTTTCACGAGGAATTCTAGACGGGCTTCTCCGACGATCTCTTACATGTTCTCTTTCAAGATTTGAACCATGCCACTTGTTATTTTTTCTGTTAGGTCTTTCAGAGTAGTCGTCCGATCGTGTGAGGGTATGATCCTTACGCTGATCCATCTTTCTTCCATTATGATCGGCACAATTCTTAAAAGTACTCTCTGAAGATATTTTGGATAAAGACACTTTATCGGCTTTCGACGAATTGGTTGATATGTTTCGAGCTTTGTTATTTTGTTTTATCGATTGTTGTTTCTGGACAGAATCTTCATGAGAATGTTTTATGGAAGCAGCGGTTACACTAACTTTCATCTTCTCTTTATCAAGTCCATTTACTGCAACAGATTTTGGCTTTGAGCCACCCGGAGTTGGTTTTCCTTTATTCTTAGAATCTTGCAGCTTTGTGTTCGCCACTTTAGCACTTGATGGAGTTTTGCCGTTGCCGTTTTTGAAGTCATTACTTTCAGAATAGAGCTGAACGTTCTTGGGAGCAACTTTTTCTTTCTGACTATTACAATGCCTCCTCTCCGGAACATGTGTTTTGTCACCTTGGGTAAGCATTTTTTTGTTATTTCCTTCACTACCTGAATTACTAGAGCTCTGCAGGTTATCCTGTATGTTATATTTTTTATTGCCACTGGAAGACTTTGAATTCTTTGTTTTAACAAAAGTGCTAGATTTGGCTGTTGAATTTACTCTTTCAGACGCTAGTGTCCTCCTCTGCGTTGATGACGATGTCATTTCAGTTGCGAGCTTCGTCTTCTCTGCGATCTGACCTACATTGTTTTTCACAGTAGCTCTTTCCTGAGATTTTAGAGTACCGGCATTTTCTGTGATTTTTTCACGACATGCATTATGAACCAAATCTTTATGTGCCTCCTGAAAGTTATTTTCATTCTTGGTGCTGTATTCTTCGTGTCGGTCGGCTTGCTTTATTTTATCGTTGTTCTTGTTCGTCTTGATTTCAAGATACTTTTTTGAAGGTATGTGATTCGTCTCATTGGGTTGCTGGCTCTCTTTCTGACTTTCCATTTCCATTGTAGGACTGTCTGCATTGTTATTTTCGAAATTTACTGCCTTACCACAATTAATCTTTTCTTCACTAGCTTTTGCCGCTGGTTTGTCCTTCTTCTGCTCCACAGCATGCTGTGTTGCTGAAGTGACGGTCTCGTCCGAGTTTCGTTTCTGCAGAATTTTTCTTGCCACCTGTTTTCCCTGAATGCAATCCTGATCTCCGTGGACTTTTCTTTCACCGCTTAGAAGTCTCGAATTTCTTGCCCTGAGGCGTGGATCAGTTGGTGGAGAATTAACTGGTTTAAGTGTTGGAGAAACAAACTTCAAAACATCGAGGATGCTATTTGATTGGATTCTACATCCTCTCTGCTCCGCATCATTCACCAGGGCCCTCCAGTCCTTATCAACCTAAATTGAAAGAAAATGATTAATGCTAGTTCAGATGACCAGAAACTATCGGCGAATCGTTTCTGACGTCATTGTTTACAATCTGCTTCATTAGCATACAACCTTAGGTATCGAACAAGTTAAATATAGACCCTATTCAAAAATGGCAACGATTTTAGTATTCTTTTGTCTACATTCAAATTAGCCCTACAAGCCTCGTTTGTGGTAAGATATTCTTTTGAAAGTTTAACTCAAGAACGAGGCTAGTAGGGCTAATTTGAATGCAGCCAAAAGAATATTAAAATAGCCGCCATTTTGACTTAGGGTCTATGGCGTCACTATATTGGGTTATGACACACAGACTGTATCACACAGTCAATTCAATAACATTAAAGTGTCATGGGCGCAATGATCGTTTGTAACTATGTGGTCATACAAAGTATACCTAAGAAGACTTGATCAAATGTTGATCACGGCGCAATTATTCAAATTACTACAGGTTTCGTTTGGTATTTCCCATTACCACGTACCCGGTCGTTTACGGCAAGTATTACATCTCCAACCTTTAGACCTCCTGATCTGTTAAAGTAACAATTTCACAATACTGTCAAATTAGCAAGTTAAACTAGCCAGCTTAGAATTCTGATGTTTTTACACACAAAGTTTAAACGACAAAGCAATCTATGAAACTTAACTAGTAATTTAAGCTAACTTTGGACAACATCTCAAATCCCAGAAGTAAATTTAGAAAGATAGTTTGATTTCATAAGAACAAGGTACGGTACTTTTATAAAAAATATTTTTAAAATACAAAACAAATCAATATAAGAGAAACGAACTTTTCTTTTATGTTACAGCATGTTTATTATCACAGTTATTTAAGTCATTTCGCACGGTTCAGATAATTTTCTTCAAAAGACAGATGTTCCCCTGATTTCCAAACAAAATACTCAGTCTTGCTGTAAGGTTGAATCTAACGGTGAACTACAACTCTTATAATTTACGAGATGATGCCTTACCACAATTATGGCCGTAAAAATGACGGCTGATGATGAGGATGCTGATGGAGATGATGATGACGGTGATGGTGGTGATGGTGGTAATACTGGTGAGCATGATGGCAATGATGATGAAGATAATGATAATGACGATGATGATGATGACGACGATGATGATGATAATGATGATGATGATGATGATGACGATGATGATGATGATAATGATGATGATGATGATAATGACGATAATGAAGATGATGATAATGATGATGATGATGATGACGATGATGATGATGATGATAATGACAATAATGATAATAATGACGATAATGATGACGATAATGATGATGATAATGATGATGATAATGATGATGACGATGATGATGATGAAGATAATGATGACGATGGTGATGACGATGATGATGATGATAATGGCAATGATCACAAAGATGATGTAACAACGACGATATAGAACATAAAAAATCAACTCAGTGACATGTAGCATCCTCACCTGTCTGCAAGTTGGCCAGGCTCAATGTGAGAGATAAAAACTGGTGAATAATCCCAGTGAACCAACCACTCCTCGTTTTTCCATTTCCTTTTTAACCCGCCTTTAATCTTGAATCCAAACTTTTCATTTGAATCCTTTAGGACAAAAAAAAAATTATCGTTTGCCCTCATGCGAAATGTCCTTACATGGAAGCTGGTCGTTGATGCGTTTGCTTCTAAAATTTTTCTTCCTAATATTGCACGATGTAATGGATGAGGTCCTCAGCACTGCTTATGAGGAACAACGCATCTATACTCCCGTTTCTCTCCTTGGTTCCATGAAAGTTGGAGAGTTTTAATTGGTCAACAGAGCCATTTCCGTCATTGCGGTATAGCTAGGTAGGGATATATTTTACAATCCGCCCCCCATGACGTTTTTTTTTTTGGGGGGGGGGAGGGCGGAGCGTATTCTTCATTATACTGTACAACATTGATAATTAAATCACGAGGAACGGAAATCATAAGAACAAACGATCGCTCCGAAAGGAGCGGTTTATTATAAAACTGAATTCATAAACAACAACGATCCATAAGTATCTTTAAATATAGAAATTATTACATGGCAAGATCTCGTTTTTATTCACGACTACCGTTTTGGTATCATAACGCCAACAATCAAATATATCAAAACTCGTGAATAAAAACGATATCAAGATCTTGCCTTGTCATGATTTGTTTATTATATACTGAGTCAGATAAAGTTACACAAAAATAAAGGCAAATTTCGTTTTATTCTTGGAATATGACAAGGCAAGATACATGTCAAAATGGCGAGAGGAGATAAGCGTAATGCTTAAAACTTCCCCCGGTCTCGTCTTATGAAGTCATCAAAAACAAGAACAGTGATTGGATAAAAGAATCGGGTCATTTGATTGGATAAAAATGCCATGAATGATATCGTATCACTTCACTGATACAATTTTTCTTCACGGTTTTATCACACGAATATCCCGTCACAGTATATAATAAATAACTATAACTATGGTACAGCATTCGCAACGCATCGCAAGAAATAAAATCACTAGCTTGGAAGGTTTTTGGCAAACAAAATATCAAACATATTTTACTCGCCCTTGTTTTGTAAGTTTCCTGTTTTTAATCGAATCCGGCTTTCTTGACATTCATCGTTCATTCGAATTTTATTCGAATCCTTTTTTTCATTTGATAAAGGTTGTCGTCTAAAATTCACTACACAGTTACAAATCAAATTCCAAGTATCGCTAACTCCTGTTTAGAATTCAAATATACCTGTCTCTCATATAGAAACTCATATATTTCCACGAGAAATCTTAAAGGTATTTTGGCAAGAACAGTAACTTTTCCTCGGTGAAGAAATCGCTGTCAGAATTTTGAACTTAAGCACGGCTGTAGCTAGCAGGGGGCAGTAGCATTTTGAGATAAAGTAGAAAAATCAACAATTCGAAACTAAAGACCGAGAGATAGAACTTGATAGGAATTAAATTATGCTGCAACACTTAGTACCCCGGTGCATGGACACGTATCAAAGAAATACGGTATTTTTTGTTAGATTATTATAGTGCTCTCTTAACATCTCAGAGGACTTGTCTCCCCCCCCAATGAAAAGCTTCCAGCTACGGCCATGTTAAGTATTAAGCAACGTTTGAATGACAATTCTAGAAAATCAAATCAGCAACAATATAGTTTAATAGAAAGCTTCGTAAGGAACCAATATAACAACTTATCTTCGATAACGTACTGTCGAATTTTCGGTAAGTTGTTGTGATGTACTGGGGGACGTCTCACGTACAATGAAGGAGTGACCCTAATTACTTTGAACGCAATACTGAAGAAACTTACTTGCCGTACATGCCATAAACGGTAATTTCCAGAATATGTGCAAATATTTTAAACTGAAAAGATATCTCATTAAGGTCAAAATAACAAAGCGGCAAAGATGGTAATGATTTCAGCAAAGATAATGACTGAGGTGTCTCAATAATTACATTAAGTCCTGTAAATTGCATTATAAATTCATTTACTCCATTGTTAATGATATATATAAAAGGACAGCAATTAAGAAAAACTAAGGTATATTCCTGTTTTCATACTGACAGAAAGTTTTAACAAGGTAAGAAAACGATTTCTGTGCTAAGTACCTTTCTTTTCTTAGGATATTATACTGGCGTAGATTAAGAAAGTTTAGTCAGTCTTTTTGTTCTAACGGTAAGGCACAGCTAAGGAGCTAATGGAAAGATTAGAAAAATCACTTAATAATTATATTATTTCCTCGATATTGCGAATTCCACTAGAAAGTATTTTATTGTGCTTGAATGAAAATTTAGTTGTAAGGGCGACGACAAAGAGGAGAGTTTTTGAATGCCGGAGACAAAAATTCAATCAAAAGAAAACGTGAAAACGCACCATCAGAAAAACTGCCGTTAAAGTTTGCACAACCCATACTGGCCATCTAATCGAGGAATATAAAATTATTTTGCTTTCGGAACCTGAAATTAAAATTCTATTTTGTGAGTTTAGAGAGCCATATAAAAGTAAATGGATTGGTTAACACTTATTGCAGTAGTTTTGTTGTTTTTACGAGAAAAGAACATTTTTCCCGAATAAAATGTGTATAGAAAGAACTAATTGCTTTGAATAATCTAGGTATTTCTTTTTAGCTAATTTTTAAAATTTCTATTAGTACAGTCTTTTAAATTTGCAGGGCCCGTCAGTTAGTAGAATGATCCTAAAGTTTGGAGCGCGGTCACAGAAAAAGAATAAGTCATAGACGAAAAAAGACTGACTCGCGCACGGCCAACAGCAATAAGGAATTTGGAAGAGGGCGAAAAAGTGCCTTAAAATTGTTAGCCGTGCGCGAGCCTTTTTTCAACTCATTTATTTTTTGTGACGGCGATTCAAAATTTCAGATAATGGCAAAAAGAAGGGCTGTAATACAGTCTAGTAAACTGAAATAAAAACAAAACAACAAGCCTTCCCTAATAAAAAATCCTCCATCTAGCTCCTAATCTGAGCATTATGATTGAAAACGACCGAGTAGCTTCAAACCCTCGGTATGATTTGGCGGGATTTTCGACCAACGTACCGAAACATGACACTTCGCAACGTTCGAGGATCGATTTTTCGCTTTCATTGACAAAGTGACAATCTTTTTATCTGCTTCAGCAATTTTACTTTCTCGTCGACACGTGAAAACGTTTCAGTTACTGGTTGAGTTCGTCTAATTCATTTTTGAATTGTTGTCTTTTAGGCTTTTACGTGTCATGTTATTAAAACTATAAAACTAAAAAAAAAATCCTTTACGGTTTTCACGTAATGAAAAGTTAAAATCTTGACGTTTCGGCTGCACTTGTTGCAGCCTTCGTCAGAGTGAATATTAAAATTTGTTTTTGAATTATTGCACTAACTTTCCGAGGGACTATTGAATAATTCTAAAAAGGGTAGAATGTTATATTTTCTTTTACGTTTTGTGTTTCAACTTTTGACAAACTTCATTTAATGTTTTTATACTTGCTCCTGAAACATGAAATTGTTCGCGTCAATTTTTGAAAGTTCTAATTTTTAATCTTTCTTCACGTACAGCTTTGTAACTTCTATTTTATTCCATTTGAACTACGTCTTTTAAATTTGTGCTTATTTGAATTAAGAATTCCTATTTGTTCAAATTCTTGCTTCAAGTTCGTTAAGTCATATATCGCGTCTTACAATGCAGTGAGGTCAGATTGAATGTTATGAAAGTTAGACTGTTTCTGTTTCGTGTTTAAACCAGAAATAACAACGTTGTATACCAATTAGTTTTAACTAAACAGCGATAAAAAAGGATTCTACTAGTCAACCAAATGCTTGTAGGCAGTTGAAAGCGGACACTAAAGCCACGTTACTAGCCGACTTTATCCATTAAAAAGAGTTCAGAGCTAAAGTGTTTGTAGACTTGAGCTAAAGTGTTTGTAGACGTGGACACTGTTTCGTTCTTTATCAGGTGTTGTCAGCAATGCATACCTAATAGGCAGACGTGAATCTCTAGAAAGATACAGAAGAATACACAGTAAACGCGCAATTATCGACGGATTTGGCTAACACTCAGGCGGCTCATTAGTTAATTTTGGAAGAAAGGGAAATAATCAACGCTACTGACATGGCTTAATTGCTGGAAATATTATTAAATTATTATTTAGCACAGTAGATATGCTATCTGCTGTATCTTTGATTGTGTAATCGGTCAAAGATTTTAATTACTGTTTACTTGCATTGCACAGGTTATAACCGGTTTGAAATTAATGGATTTCTCAACGGTTCACAAGAAAAAGGAGGGGGACTTATCAAGTGGACATCCAATATGTGACAAAGCCAAAGTTTACCATACAGCCGGTTCTTCATCCAGCTTAGTTGATGTATCTGCATCACTGGAAAGAAACGAACAAGAAAAGAAGAATTCCTTCAAGTATCCATGGGCTGCAAAGAATGAAGGACAATATACCCTTGGCAATATAAATACCTCACATGCGGGAAATAACAAGATCCAAAAAGTTATGAAACATGATTACACTTACCACGCCGGGTTTGACAACATGAATACCTCACATGGGGTCAAGACGAAACATGATTACACTTACCACGCCGGCTTTGGCAGTGATATGAAGGTTGCCAGCTTTGCTGAGAAGCGAATTTTTCAACCAAAATACAGAATGCAAAGTAGTCCAGCATTAAATTTTCCCGAAGATCATTCGCATCTCTCTAAAAATCTACATAAAAGTTTGAACGAGGCAGAATATTTAAGTACCACAAAAAAATCTGGTTCTTTTAAAGTTCTAAAAACCATATATCCCTTAACACAAACGTGTGGAATTGAATCTACTGTGCGACCATCAGGGCAGACAATGACTCCAGTCTCAGTAATGACTAGTTCGGTTTTACTGCCAGATTGGGGATCGTCTACAACAAGCGAGATTATAATGCCATCTGCGGTATTTATAGCAGAAGACAACTCTATGACGTCACCAAGATGCGCATCCACAACTGCAAAGATCACCGTCAGAGAATCAGCTAAGACATCAACAACTTCACAGAAGACTGTTTTCCCACCACAAAGGAAAGCGACTGCCACAATCAACGTTATGATGCAATCTTCCGCTCCACACAGTTTTGCGCACACCATGAATGCACCGAGATGGCAAACCACAGAGGAAGAAGAATTAGTTAAGACAACGGTTTTCCAAACAGAAGAAATAGCCGAAGGGTCTTGTGATGATCAAAATCATACTAGCACACAACTTGGTAAAGTTAGGGAAAGTTGCTGGAACTTTCACCCAGCTAACTCAGAGAAAATAAATGAACAGCAAACAAACTTTGTTTGTTTTTGGAAAACATGCGGAAGGTCCATGAAATCTGTAAATGAGCTGTTTCATCACGTAATGCAGGTATTATCAATTCTTGAATTTTCACACAATTCCAATAGACACAAAAGACAATAAACATAGCGGCCATGTTGGAGTCCTAAACAAAAGAAATAATCAAAATTCTTTTGTTAACAGTACACCAACATGGCCACCATGACGTCAGGTGAAAACCGACAATAAGTAAAAGTACAGAACTAAATGACAAACTGAACAAGTCACCGTACAACAGCATTATGCAGGACGGTGACCGCGGACAAGTTTTACAAGGGAAAACACGATAAAAAGGACAAATAACGAATAAGAATATCAGACTTTACAATGAGACCACATTTAGTATGCTTTCAAACTCCAACTTTTGAATACCATTTACTGGGTTCCTGCAGCTCAGATGCCAACAAAGTTAAGACTTTTGAAAGACTTTTTTATGCTTAAAGATAAAAATATTAAGAACAATTCTTCAACACAACAAATCAGAAAAAGGAACCCTTAGTGAGATAACAGTGCTTTCAAACACTTTCCATAGTAGACAAGATCAAACTTTCACAAAAATATATAAACTTTATAACCAAATAACGATAAAAAATTCTCATCAACAACGGCTGCCGAATTGTGTGGCGCAGTCAATGCAATGGTGGTGAAAAAGGTGCAAGACGCGAACGTCCCGTTAAAAGTGCTCCCAATATATAATTATGCAGAAAATACATAAATCAATTCAAATGTTTTATCACGATTTGGCTGCAAGGAAAACCCCACCTTTCATTCGCATTACATATATCTAACACCTTTAAAGACCTCAAAAAGAAGTTATAGCAAATTTAAGAATGTTTTAAGGCCTTAAATCTGCAAATAGCAAATTAAAGACTTTTAATGACCCGCGGGAATCCTGATTTAAGGACATTCTCAGCCAGTTGAGATGACACTAACCTATCGGTTATACGCTGACAAGGATATAAAATTGCTGTGAATAATGAACAAAAAATGTTTCTCATAGTCTTAATGCCACGTAATAAGCGAACCAATAAGACAAAGATACGTAACTTGATCAAGATTCAACTGAAAGTTGCAATGCTTGTTCATCACCAACGTGATCAAACTTTTAACTGCAGTGACTCTTACGAACCCTTAAATTTACTAATATGCACACGGCTATTCACTTTGGCCAGATTACTTTAAACACATTCACAATGATCTTTTATTTTTTTCTTCAGGTTCATGTGCAAAAAAACGATGCCGCTGACCACTGGGTTTGTCACTGGAAAGGCTGTGCTACTGATTTCAAAGAAGACATCAAAAAGGCCTATCGGAACCCTGAACGCCTGAGGTCACACATAAAAAAACACTGTCAAGAAGCAGAAAAAGTACGTCTATACTAAGGCAAACTCATCCATATAGATACTTTAGGTTCTTGTTTGAAATACGGGTATCGATTCAAGGAATGGTTTTCTTATACAGCAGAAACTAGGTAGAACAGAAGGGTTTTTTATGTTATTAATGTTAGTGATCTCGTTACATGAGTGGCTTCTACGCGTTCGGCATATGCAGTCTGAGTTAATAAAAAAATTTTTTATAAATTAATCATTTATACAACGTAGTGAAAAAAAATTTGTTAAAAAACTGAACGGACTGTAGTCTTTCGTTGGAGTGAATTGCACGTTCAAGTACTGATTTTTGCTCCAATTCAATTCAATTCAATTTTTATTTCGACTTCGTAAATATTTACATGACTGAGATACACCACTGGCCTGCAAATAGCACAGAACTAATCGAGGTATGTCAGTGGTTACAGTTGATATACGTTTCTAGCTTAAATAATAAAATACAAGGCATATTAATCATATTAAACTATTTGTGGATAGAATTTAACAGTTTTTACATTTAAAGTGTATATGAAACGAAATTTTTAATTAGCTTGTTCAAAAGAGCTTTCAAAATGATGAAAAACGGCGTTTATTTTATTATGATAGCACTCTTGGTTGCCAAGTTTTTCAAGATTTTGATTTATGCAAATTAGAGAAATTCAAAATGAATGCAATTACTGTCCTTAACTTAACTCCAAAACTTAAAAAATCAATTATGTTTTCTTAACTTATACGAATACGACCAATATAAACTGTTCAATGAATAACTAATGAATCTTTTTCAAATATCATTTCAGCAAAATAAAGAAACAAACCGACTGCAAAGCTTTTGTGCTCGGCTGTTTGGTAGCTTCAGGATTTCGTCAACGTCAACAGAGAGAAAGAAATAGGTTTATACTGAAGGGTGTGCAGCTACTGAAGCGATAAGCAATTCTGAAGAGAACAATTGTTTTAGAAATCCTTCATAATAGAAGCAAGCCCAAGGAAGAAATAGATTTATATTGAGAGGTGTGAAATTTTCCTTCATGATGGAAGCAAGCCCAAGGAAGACACAGATTTATACTAAGAGATGTGCACCTACTGAGGCGATTAGCAACTCCAAAGACTACCATTTTAATAAATTTTCCTTCATGACGGGAGCAAACTGACTTCCCAAACATTAAATAATGAAAGATTTCACGATGACGGCAGAGCTTAATAACGGCATTCCGTTTCGCTCTCCTGATAAATTGTAAATAGAAGCTGCATGTTTTTAAGATCAATGTCTATTTAATTCAGATCTTAATACTAAAATAAATCATGTATTGCTGATCATGTATTTCCAAAAGCGATTAAAGCACAGCTGTGAATGCCTGACCCTTAGCGTATGTTAAGTTATCATCATAATTATGCATATACTGGAGTGCATGTATCTTGTATAACATTTATGTTCAAAAAAGTGTAAATATATGAAGGTGAATAAATAGACATAATTATTAGAAAATCCGCTATAGAAAACAATGGAAAATAATAAGTTTTCCATTTTTGTCCCTACTTTCGATTAAAGGGGAACTGAACCCTAAAATCAACCTTTTTTAAATAAAATCCTTGAAGGTGTGGAAACCGTATTTAAAAGTTTTTTTCCTCGTGTCACTTTGATTTTCCGAGAAATTCGAGTTTAAAATACGTTAGAAATAGAGAATCAGCGGAGTAAGAAGGAGGTTATGACGTCAGATATGGGGAAGATCTTTAAAGATGTTTTAAGATCTTTAAAGGTTCAACATTGAAGTGAGACATTTCACCCCGTTTCAATATTCTCTTTCACTCTTGATACAAACACAAGCTTATGACAGCTATAACAGTACAATCGCTCGCTCGCTTCCCCATAACCTACGTCACACATTACCTTCGTTTACCGCTGACAAGTTGAGAAGCGCCCACGCTCAACGACCCCAGATAGCGCACATTCAAACTAGAATTTCTGGGAAAATCAGCGCGATACGAGGAAAAAACTTTTAAATACGGTTTCCATACCTTTAACGATTTTATTTAAAGGAAGTTGATTTCCGGGTTCAGTTCCCCTTTAACACTGTATCCTCATACATGCAGAAGTGGTGTTTGGATCTAACACTTTACAAAAAATAGTAATTAAATTTTAGACCAGAATAACCGATAAAGCGTCTGAAAGCATGATACAGTTTGGGTGTTCGAGCTTAACCAACGAGGGAAGTGGTTCCACAATTCCACCATGAGTCGGTCAAAACTCGTAGTTTACGCTGCCTCACTTCGGTCGAGTTGTATGTGATTTTGGTTAAAGTTTGCCTGACTTTTTGTTGATCTGTTATTTGTTTATCCTATTCAGGAACTTTCTTCGCTCACCCTTATACAACAAATTTTGTTGAACTTCTCTATCAACATGTTTATTTTCTTTCAATCTATGAAAGAAAACAAGAGTTTTAGGATGCGCGAAAAGATTATTTATTGAAGGGTAATGGTTTAGTTTAGTCTCGATTTGTGGAACGATAAACAAAGGCTGCCTACTCTATTAGGATAGGTTCTTGAGCTCAAAAACAATTTTAGTGACGAGCTTAGGGCTCTCCGTTTATTTTAACTGTCTATGTAGGGATATATGTTCAAGTTTACACGCGGGCAGACTATACCGGTATAAGGGACTGGGGCAAGAATGGAAGGAAAGAAAGAGAAAGGGAGGAAGCTGCTGGAGGAAGAAGGCAGAGAGGAAGAAGGAAAAAAGGGGGGGAGAAAAAAAGGGAAAGATGGAAGGAGGGATTTATTAATTTATTTACTTTACCGGTGCAATTTAGTAGCAATACAACAAAAACACTATACTTAAATAAAAAAGTGACAGGGCTTTCGCAACAGCTGAAACCAGTTACTGCAGACACAAGAAATAATTTTTTGTAAAACGTTAAAACGTTTTGGTCAAATAGGTCGTCAAGAAAGTCCATATCGTTGTTCTATTAAAAAAAAAAGACTTGTAGCGACCTTGCATTTGCGATTGAGAAGCTTTGATGGCCAGAGTTCCCTGATTTACAGTATTAGAACAGAGAAAATTGCGAATACTTAGAATTAGGCCCATGTCTATAAATTGAGCTTAGATAGTCTGTACAATTTGCCCTTGATTCTGCTGCATATGGCAGACCATCCACAAAAAATACATTTTCCACCTTCCATTCAGCTGAAAAATTGTTGGTTATTTGAGACTTGGTAAACAAATAGCATAAAATCTCATCAGCAGTTTCCTTTAAAAGTTTAGCTGAGATGTAGGAGTGAATGTTTTGAAAAAAAAAACAATAAAGTCACTGAAAATTTAGATTAAAAAAAATAAATAAATAAATTAACCCTTTCAGTGCCAGTTGTATTTTTAAATTCTCCCAACCTGAGCCCACACTTTTCATTGAACAAATTTGAGAGAATTTGACTTTTAATCTTCAGTAGTTGGCTTTGTTTGATCAATTCTCATTTT
>JAOBBB020404876.1:0-17111 GCA_025331005.2 Zoanthus gigantus | reverse complement strand
GATAGATAGATAGATAGATAGATAGATAGATAGATAGATAGATAGATAGATAGATAGATAGATAGATAGATAGATATGTAACAATTGTAAATGATGGTACAATAAATTGATTTAGTTGCATAACAAAACCTAATCGTTAATTAGAGAAGATTTTCCAATCGTTAATGCAGGCAGAAATTCACTACTACCTAATTAAAAAAGTTCCCGAAAAGGTTTTTATTGCTGGAAGCATTCGTGCCTCTACTGACGTTAAAAATGATGGAAATTGATTCGACCATCAATTAACCGACAGCGGTTTGAACGACAGCGGTATTTTCATGTTTGCCGCAACATGGTGACGAAAAACAGTTATCGTTAGCATATGTTACACAAAACGCTCTTTTCTACTTTAAGAACAATTTTATAAAGATGCCATAATTTGAGAAGAAGCTAAGACTGACATATCAGAGGTTAAGAAATGCGATGAACTTTTAGTTCTATTTCATCCCATAGACTGTGGAAAAAATATGAGAATAAAGCTTATTCGCCTTTAGTGCCGATAACTAGACTTAGTTTACAAAAGAAATTTGGAGTGACTTGTATATCAAATGGCACATATCTTGTGTGGTGTCGGAAAAGTAGACACCGACTCAAATTTTCTTTGTTATAAATTAGAAGCACTTTCAAGCTATCAAAAAGGTTCGGTATCAATTCCGAGACGAGATACAATTAACGTTTACACGACGCCAGAAGACAGCGCTAGGGACAGCGGGACCCTGATAAACAAGCAGCTAGTTATCAATCACAGCTGTTTTTTCAGTATGAAATTTGTCATTACCTAAAAACAATGTAGATGCTAGTTCCTAGTTTCCTGTGTGACATTTTGAAAAGTATTTTTGATTTATAAAACTATTTCCTTACAACTGATAAAGATTTGATAAAAACGTTTACGAATAAAAATATTTAAAATTGATAAAAAAATGTACACACGGTTTGACATTGCCAAGATAAAGGAAACGGGGACGTGTCATCGAATATAATAAAATGAAAGGACGAAAAGTCGACAAAATCATTTTACTTTATACGGTTTTCTGAAGATGCTGGCTGTTTTGAACACACACATAAAAAGACGTCCATGTTGAGGTGTGGAAAAACTTGAATGTCAAAAAAGGCCATTTGAAAGTAACAACTTCAAATAGCAAATAGATAACGACCGGATATGATCAGGAAAAGTGACTGTAATAATATCAACGCCAGATGAAGGTATATTTCAGTGAATTCACCGGTCATCATTACGCAATTTTTCTAAAATCATCCTTCCCGACTAGAAAAAAAAGGTAAAAAGGAAATAAATCAAATGACCATTCCCTGTTGCACTTTTGGTTGTGTAACAGTTTTAAAAACAGATGTTTCAAGGAACGGCTCAAGTTCAAAAAGATTTATTTTGATTACCGGATCTTGTATTCACGAGTTAAAAGTTTTATTTCCGCTTTTAAACGAGACGTCGCCGTGAGCCATTGAGGTGAGTGCCAAGCTCTGTGCTGCTATGAGGAATTAGCAAAAACCGAAAAACAGGTTATTCAGCTCTCAAAGAAAACCGTTTGATGCCGTGAAAGTTACAATCGTCATTGACATTGAAAAAGACGTGAAGAGCAGATTGTTATCGTAGCGGTAAAGTAATGTCATAAAACGAGATAGGAAATGTTCATAATTATATTTTAAAATATCTGCTAGCCAAAATCAAAGGAATTTCAACCACAAAGAGAAGGGCCCGCAAAGCTATTTTCAACGCCTGCAGTTTTACAAGCAAAATGCACCATGCAATAATTCCTATTACATTCTGTGTTTGCTACGCTATCACTATTCGCGCGAGGTAATTGGATCAAATAAACACACACTCGAGCAAATACAGGCCAGTGAATGAAAGCGAGAGTAAAAAAAATAAAGACAAGTTTACACACTTTTTATGCTGGTAATTATTAGAAAACACGTCAACACGATGTTGACGGATGTTTCAAAAGATTTTCCCTGTCATTTTGATTGGTGAAGTAGCTAGCTATTGATTCTTCAAACACAGTTTTATTGATACGATTGGGAAAACATAACACATATTCGTCATAAATCGTTTTGAAAAACAAAACTTAGAATGATGATAAAGACAGATAAGAAAATGTATGATTTTCTTTAATTGAAACTTTAATAAACTGTTTTAATAATTTCAGAATTGCCTCGAATTTAGGTTTAGGGTTTTAAACATAACAGCTTTGACGCTGTGTGGGTTAAATAAAATGTTTTGCAACGACTTGACAAAGTTATGGCTACAACACTCGACAATTTTGACCAACTCATGGTGAAATATATAGCTTAAGAAAAGCTTGATAAATTAACACAATATTGATAAAGAGTTATTATGGGTGACATATGTTATATATATGAAATAGCTGCAGTTTGTTATGATAACTCTCACACAATTGTCCGACGCTGGAATTCGCTAAATTTTACCACTATAAACAACAGTTAAAAGCACCGACTAAAATTTGCATGCGAAATCAAAACATTCCGAAATGAAGGATTAAGACATAAAGTAAACACTGAAATGTACTCACCTTCAGTAGAAACTTGACCTGCCAGAAACACTAATGCCAACAACGCGAAGAGAAGTCGAATTTGGGCCGTCATGCTTTTTAACTAAAAGTTTTTCGTCTCCTCCTGTTTTTTTTGTAAATGTTGTTGTTAACAGATGCACACAGCAGCTGAGAGAGATTTCAATAAAGAACAACAGAGTTAATAAAATGTAACCAAGAATCAAAATAGTTTTAAGGTATTAGAAATAATTTCATTTGTTGTTATTGTCATCATTCATTTCAGTAAAACTTCCCAAGACTAAGGGGGAACCCTACAAAGCAATTGCTTGCCATATTATAAAGGATAAATTATGGAAAACCAAATATGAACAGGTATTCTTAAGAAGCAAAGCTCTACAACTAAAGGCAGTTAAATTTTTAACGTGTTACGACGGATGCAATGGGAATCTCATTGCTCTCCTCGCAAGTGAATTGAAGAGAAGCGGTATAAACAAAACTTTTGAAACAGTTCGTTTTCGGCAAACTTACCTAAAGTATATGCGTTTCAACAAAATCGTTTTTTCTTTAGTAATCCCTTGGTCAACAAATGTGCATTTTATTGAAATGTCGCGAGAAGGTGGCAAATAGTTTTAATGAAATAAAAAGGTTGCGGCAAAGTTAAGAATGATATTTCATTTCACCAGGTTTTGTTTTAAAAATACATTGTTTTTGGTACAAGGATCTGATTATTTTCAGACTCAACGTGCTTTTAAGCAGGACATCCATCCAAGCACTTTGCACGATAACTGCAGAATTAAACAGGCATAAAGCAGTTAATCTGAACTATTCAATGCAACAAGAGACAAATGTTCTGCGCTGCTAATGAATAACTTGTACCCTGTGTTATTAGTTTACAACTCGCCTTCAAAAAATCTAACTAGCGGCTTCAACAATTACGAAAACCGTATCGTTTCATGGATTGAACTTCAAATTGTAGCGAAATGTTATTGAATAACATCTTGGTCTATCAGAACAAATTAATATGTCGTTAATAAGATCAAATCAATCACTTGAAGTTTGGCTGCCAAACTCAAGAAAACGAGATCCATTGCTTGTTGAGAAGCACGTTTTGTTAATTATGCTACATTCACTACTCGAGATAAACTCGCTAGTTTGAAAGTATTTTTGAATAAAGAGATGTTCCCAGGTTTTCCGACAAACTTGCGACACACAATCGCGATTTGTTATCACTTGCCATCGGGGATAAATTCAGAAGTCAATTCGGGTCAGAAGAATCAGATTTGAAAATCCACTCACATTCGGAATTACGATGACACGAACGGGTGCACGAAGAATGACTTACCAACACAAATTTGTTAGTTTATAACTTACCTTTTTCAATTAAAACAGTTTTAAAAATGAAACATCGGGTAACAGTGGCAAGCGAAGTTTTGAATTGGCCTCAGGCCCAGCTCGCTCAAAGAAACTCCAAAGGTAAAACACACAAAACATGAATCACGGTTTAGGAACTCCGCTCAGACGCCAATCATGTCAATTAAGACCTGTCAGATTTCTGATTATATTCAAAAGATAAGTTATTGTTCTACTGAGCGAAAGTTGTGATGAAAAGTTCTGGACTGTCGTAAGATGTCGTTGTGGTTGATATCTTGAGACTTGACCGCGATTGTTGTCGCTTTTAAAACTAGAGGACTGCGGGACAAACTGAGCGAAAGTAAAAGCCGCCGATGATTGCATTCCAAAAAGAGAAGGAAGAAAGGTCAACCCCCCATGCTGGGAAAATTAGACTGAAACGGCGCCTTCACATACTCAATGGAGAAACAAATAAAGGCCTTGCATTGCCCGAGGAAAATTTTTACCTCAGTGGAAAGCTTTGCATCCCATCTTGATGAGTAGAATGGAGGTTATTCCATTTTGCAGTGATGGAATGGAGGAATACTTGAATATAACATCTGGAACATTTATAGAAACTACCGGCAAAAACTATTAATGTAATTCGACACTATCTTCGGCTCCATTCAAAATATACAAATATTAATTGAAATTAGAAGGAAAATCCGTCCAGCAGCCAATAGGAACAAACAAATAACTGAAAATTAATTAGTATAATTGAAAATGTCTACCAATCTGTCAGTTTGGACTCATTTCGTGTCAATTCTGTTATTGAATCGATTGGTTAGGGCCAAGGTCCCTCTCTGCTAAGGCGATTTCTTTCATTTGGTTGAATGAAATTCATTTCAACACATCTTTCTGCCTGTGTGTTGTTGACTATCTCTTTTCAATCTTAAAATAGGTTTAGAGTTACATGACAGACTGTCTTCGAGTAATTTCCATGATTCATATCTAAGCCTGGAAGTAAAATTTCTAAAGCAGAAGACTTGTTACTTTCCTTTCGGCAAATGGTCAAGTCATCAATAAAAGAAGACCGGGATCCAAAAAAATGAGTTTTCATTTATTGGAACAGGAAGCTGTTTTTCTCGCGTGATTAAGTTAAGTTAAGGATGTGTATTTCTATTTCTGGAGAACAACACTGAAAACTAGAAATGTAAAACTACTTTGCCTGGAACCCGCCAAATTCACTTTAAAAAAAATTAAAAATAGCATCTTGTTAAGGTGTAAGTAGCTGTAACAACGGATTTGTGTCGGATCACGAAAAGCTGTTCTGACAAACGAATCCTATTCGTTTAAAACTCACGAAAATTTATAAGTAGCAAAAATCATACTAATAAAAACTTACTAAAAAATATTTTCTCAGACTGGAAACAACACGTGTGGTCCAAGACCGAATAATCCGACAGCAATAAAACTTAACCGCTGACGGACAAAATACGAATCGAACAGGTGATTATTCAGAAAAAATCGCTCACAACATTCGAAAAAAAAGTTAAAATAAAACTGTCAAATCTTGGCAATTTTGTATCATGTTTTTTTGTTCTTGGGCGATTAATGCGATTTAACTTTGAGGCATGACTTGGTAAGAGTTTCTTTTTGCCAGTATATTGAGAAAACATTGATTACAATAAAATCAACTATCAAGACAAATTTGTCACGAGATCGTATTGAGTAATTCATACATCTTTTATGAAGCCAAACCGAAATCTTGACCGTAATTCGTTAAACAACATCTTTATATAAAGCTTACAATTATTTCGATTTTTTGGCTAAAAAAAATTTTACACTTACGGTAAATTAAAATGCTTTGCCCGACATCAAGAAAACATTTAATACTGGTGAAGCACAAAGAACAGCGAAAGGCCAAGAAATTTCAAGCTTGACTTGCTTTCCATAAACGCAAACTATAAATAGAGACAGAGTACGCCGAGAAGAAAAAACCTTTTGTGACACCTGGTAATTGAGTTTGTTTAAAAATCAAAAATTTTTATCGAGAAACATCAATTTTTGGCTATACAAAGAAGCAAGACGAAGAACCGTTAATAATTTTGTTTAAAAATGGCTGACCATTATTAAGATTCATAAGTAGAACAAATTTAAACCAACTGTTGCTGTCGAACGGAAAAGCACGATTTTGCCCTAGAATCTGAATAAAGTATTTTCTTTGTGTGAAAAGGTTAACAATTTTGCTTCTGGGTGTATTGTGTGGGATGGTTTTGAAATTGTTATGGAATTTGTCATCTGTAAAATATGTCTGTACTTTTAGCAAAATAAACCATTCCAAAAGTTTACCAAGCGAAAAGACTGGTTAGTGACGTTTTAGGAGTGTGTCATGCGTCCTACCTGCTGGTAGTCAGACAATTTCTAGCTTGTTTGAAACCACCGGTCGCTTGCAATCGATAATCGCCTTCAGCAAAACCAAAGTCAATTTTTGTTCTCGACTGTTTGGTTTAGCCTTCTACTTGAACATCTGACGACTGCAAAGAGTTTTGACTAGCGAAGAAAAATAGTGTCTCTCTACACGGAGGAAACACTATTTGGCAGAGTCGATAACTCGAGTGTGTTATTTTGGATTGCCGATGCGAACAAAAAACAAGAACAGCTTAAATTTGCATCTTTCGCGCTGTATCCGCAACACTGCAATGGGCGTGCAGTTGGTTTTTTGAGCTAGCCATTGAAAATCCATCAACAAGAAACCCCCCGCAGAGAAATTTCCTCTTTGACTTCAATGTTTACTCTTATTTCGGCGTATTTTGAAAGATTTTAGTTTGTTTGAATCAACTAATCATCTGGCGTTAGAAAGCGTCCAGCGCACTATCACCGGGAGACTGGCTTCCTGCTGATCAATGTTTTCAGTTTTTCAAAAGATGCTTTATCTATCTCTGGTTCGAATTAAGAAAAGAAGATATCAGAATCTTTTCAGATTGATAGCGAACTAAACATAAAGACATGTTTAACAGTAATTCTAAGGAAATGTTTCCAAGTCAGACTTTTCCGTTCGGAAATGCAAAACTCAAAACGAGAAGAAAAGCGGTAATTCTGTTGAGTTAACTGTTTGTTTTGTAAAACAAAAGATTTATTTCAAAATTTTTAGAAAATAAATGTTTTGTTTTGAGAACTACAGTTGATAAAAAAAAATTAGGAACACTTTTGTCTAATCTAAATATAGCCATCAATCAGACAATTTTCATCTAAATTGGACAGAAAAGACAGTTGTTGGCCAAACTAGCTGCTCATTTGTGTAAGAAACCAACCAAAAAACACAAAGGCAATAAAATCGATTTAAAAAAATGTACAGTTAAATTGTCCGATATCTTTCTATAAGCTTCGAAGCTGGAAAGCAAAATTAAGGGAAAAAAACGGAATAAAACAAGTTTATTAATAAATATCAACATCAGTTGTTGAAGAAAAAATAATATTGAGTTAAGAAAAACGAAAATTCGTTGAACATTTGGTATAGATATGAACAGTCGAAAATTGTTTCATTCTTTTTACGATTTTACAATTTGATAACTAAATCGTAGCCCTTGATTTGAGACACTTTGGTCTGTTGATGACCAGCAGATTGGCTGAAAAGGAGAATTAGAGTAAGATAAAAGAAACTAATCTTCTCATAGTACTAATTGTAACACTGACTTGGTAACAAGAATACAATAAACAGAAGTTGACGGTGAACAAAAAGAATTGTAATAAATCAGGCTGACAATCGCAATGATAAAAATAAAAAGTACTTTTATGTGCTAGAACTAAACAGAAATTCGATTATATAGAAAAGCTAACATTGGGACAAAAAAAAAACAAACAAACAAATGCGAATGACCTAAATTATTCATGATCATCTCAAGGGAGGACTGAGATGTCGGCTGTTGTGCTCCGAAGTGAATTGAAAAGAACTGGAAGACTCCGGAATCAGACAATGCGTGTTTTTTGAAACTCGTGTATGGCGCCAGCCTTGCTGTCCGAAACTGATATTAACGTTTGCACCAAGATTGCATGATATTGTAAGAAGTATGAGACAATTGCACTCTCTTTCTTAATGTAAAGAAAAAGTGTTCTATTTAGTTTGACTTCTTTTTCTAACGCTGGTAAGTTCAGTTGTGTGATCGGACCAAAAAACAACAAACTAATCTACATCATTACCAATCCTTACTTACCTAAAACAAAAATGAAACTAATTTCATCAATAAGAATGCCAATGGTATCGTTTTGAAGTTAGATTTAAATTACATCAAAAGAGAATTTAAACCGGAACCAACTTTACCTGTAGCATTCACAAACTGATGGAGTTTCATATTTAGAGTCCAGCAACCCAAATTTCATATAAATTCAACTCACTGTTAGATGCTGTTCTTGACATACTTTGTGTTTATACACATTTTACATAAATATCTTACAATTCATGATCAAAAGGGCTTTGCTTTACATTTTTGAAGTCTTCTTGAAGGAAAACATGCTTTAAAATTCAAACCGTTTCGATTTCTCTGTTTTGCTAAAGCGTTTAAGGCATCACAATGTCTTTGTAAAGTTATGCAAAAGTAATCACTTTAACAAACCGTAACAAAAACTTCGATGTGTTAACGATTGTTCATTATCTTTCTTGGATGCAAACAGTCTTCGAATAATCAATGCAAAGTTTCAAAATCTTTTAGTCGTCGACCGACTCAGCAACCAAAATAAAATAGCTCTTTTAGCACACTAAAAATCGATTATCCCCTTCATAATTAAACACTCTTTTGCTTTAAGACGGGCGAGATGCGATGAACTAGAAATACATGCGTGCATGATCAATATAGTTAATCTTTAGGACCGACGCAATAGAGATGCAAAATTATGTTTGTTTTTAGTTTACTAGCAACCCGTGGAACAAAATAATTCGCGCTAATTAAAACTAACTTCTTTGTACATTTGCTATTGTTTAAAGTACAAAAAGCATGCTTTTCACATTTGAGCCATCACTCGCGCTTGCTCAAATCCGACAAAGATTTTGCAAAACGATGAACACGTGGCGTTAAGTGGTGAAAATATAGTCAAAGCCAGGTTAGAACTCTGTAATCGGAGCGACAAGAATAATCTATGGCAATAATGCATGCGCAAACTTAAGCATAAAAGTTAAAGGACCGAATTAAACAAAAAAATCCGGCATACTCCCATAACTGTAAAGATAGATTTTTAATTCAAGAACTTTTACTTTTGGCAAAGACTTTTAAAGCCTTAGCGATATATATTTCAAAACTCTGTAACCGCTAGCGAACCGATCAGAAAGTATTTCAGTCATGAAGAGTTAGGCTTTTATGAAAATGTAAGAAGTAATTGTGCAAAAACGCAGTTTTCTGACTAATGAAATCTTTTTGTTTGCAGTCAAGGAAAATAGCATCGACTAAAACCAAGATCAGTCGAATAACTATTCTACGTGTCAAGCATAACGTCAGCCATAACTTTCGAACAGAATTCATCTAATTCCAAAACAGCATTTGTGATGACGTTATTTGGTTGAATAAAAAAACTTAGCTAAATTACCAGAAGACAGTTTTTATTTGCATTGGATATTTTTTTTTTAAAAGGTCCTTGTATAAATACTTCCTGCACTTTGATATAAGAATGGACAGTTTTATGTAGCCGTATATTTGTCAAACGTGTCGAATCAGATACCTCGGCCTTACGCAAACCATAAAACTATACGGAAACTCTCTTTTGCAAACGTACAAGTAAGATTTGGTTCATGCTGGTTTCCATATAATCATATCCAGATCTGTTGTTGTTGTCGAGTCAGAATTCTCATACATTCAGGAACCGGCGCCTTCCCGGGAGTTGGAGGCGGGGGTCGATGTGCCCCACCTCACAAAAATTTTGCCGATTTTGACTTTATAAATTTCTTATTTTGAAGTTCGTAAATATTGAATACAAAGAGTATAGGATAAGTTTGTTTTCAGCTTTTGCAAATTAACGAGAACCATCAATTAATCTGAGTTACAATAATTGCCAATAAGCCAGGCAAGTGAAACGCAAGCCTGGAGAGGCGACAGCATCATAGAGCCGAAACGTGTAGAAAGCAGGGAGAAAAAATTTCGACCTGGATGTAAGGCGAAATGGAGAAATGATCAAGTCGTTGGAAAAGAACTCTTGACATAAGTACTTGAGAATTTTGGAGGCTGATAAAATGAAGCACACTGAAATAAAGAGAAAATTGAGAGTATATAAGACGATTACGCAAATTCTTAAGATCTAAGTTGAGTGAAGCAAAGATAATATTGGCGATAAACTTCCGAGCAGTTTCAGTAATCAGATATGGAGATGGATTGTGGATTGGACAAGAGAGCAGCTGGATGTGTTGGATAGGAAGACCAGAAAACTAATGACAATGAATGGAGCACACCACTCCAAGGCGGATATATAGATAGACTGTACATTACAAGATCTTCTGAGGAAAGAGGTTTAATAGGAGTGAAGGACTGTGTTGATGTTGAAAGAAAAAAATCTGATAGATTATGTTGATGATAGCCATGAGAATTTATTGAATTTGAAGACTGTGAAAAGGGAAAAACTTTTGAAATCTGGGAAAGAAGAAGAAAAGAACAAGTCGAAGACGATCATAAAGTAGCTAGGAACTCTAAAATCTTGCACAGTCAGTTTGAAAAGGCAACGGAAGAATTAAGGGGACACAGGACATGTGTGGAAAATCTGAAGAAACCATTGCTCATATTTTAAACTGACGAATGTCCAGACTTAGCACAAAATGATTATAGAAAAACGGAGAAAAGACCAAATGGCAAAAATTATACACTGGTTATTGTGTAAAAAAATGGGAATTTGAGCGTCGTAAAACGTGGTATAGTCATAATCCTGAGAAGGTCCTTGAATCGGATGAGTGCAAAATTTTATGGGATTTTTCAATCCAGACGGACAAAAGGTGGGAACATAACAGACCAGATATTGTAGTGTTTGATAAAGCAAACAGGAAAAGTGTTATTATTGATCCATCGTGTGCGTCTGACAAGGTTATGCTACTTATGTAAAACGTAGAGCTTTGGCAATATTTTGTAAAAAATCATGGCAATAGAGCATTCATTCATTTATTTTAAACAATATTTTACTTTACATTTATGCCTGACTACAATTATCAGATTATTAAGGGGCAATGTAGTCACATTTTTAACAGTTGGTAGAGAAGTGAAGGAGGATTTGGAATGAAAACGTTCAAAGGCAGATGCCAATCTGTACGTGGCTCCTAACAGATGGAAGGTGTAGCTTTCGTTAGCTGACGGATTGGTATCCGTCCATTAAATATTAACTCCAAAATAATTTGTAAACATCCCTTAAATTAAGTTCACTAGGCACACAATTTAATTTTTCTGAAAAACACTTTTTCCTCGGCATAAAGCTCATAGAAAATCTGGAATACTTATTTAATAGTTATTCTTATTTCTACAATCCTATGAATGGGAATTTCCAAATTTCCAAATATTCACTGGGATACGAGCCAAAATGTCTCGAAATTCGACAAAAAGAACATGCTTGACTAGATTCCCCCTTGTAAGCTTTTAAGGTTCTACACTGTTCCTAAAATCGCCACAAGTAAAGCCACAACTTACAGCAATTTTAGACGAATTTTGAAAAAATATTGAGACATTTGATTGAGACTAAGAGCAATTTTAAAAGGTTCCATGGGAAACTGTAAGAGAAAAACGATAAAAGAATTACTGCCAATATAGAGGAATGTAAAATAAACAATTTAAGTAAATACACTCGTATTGTATACTTGGTATATGCCCCGAGAGGCCGGAATCGAACACACGTCTCCTTGTCTTCTAGTCAGGAGTGCTAACTACTACTCCATCAGGGACCACCACACTGGAAACGTTGCAGTCTCATGATTAGTTGTAAAAGTTGTTTAGTGTGTGAGGATTCCCGGGTCCAATTTTATTTATTTGAGTGAGATGTAAGTGCGGCCAAATACTACAAATACTGTAGTGTGTTTCACCTGATTATAAGGCTCAGATCAACCGAATAATACCAAATTGAGGGATATATGAAACAACAATACGGCTCGGCCCAAGCCTATATAAACAAATATTAATATTTGTTGTTTAGTAGTGGTTACCACTCCTGACTAGTCTGACAACGAGACGTTGGTTCGATTCCCGCTCGGGGCATACCTACAACCACAGTAAGTTGGTTGTAAGTGCTTGAATAAGGGACTCGGTCAACCCCTAAATGTTAATTATGAACGCCTGACTTGTTTTTTTTTTTAAAGTGCATGTCTTACTTGTTATGAAGAAGTATTTCAGGAATCCAAACTAAACTAGAATCTACATTGATGACGTCAATTCCTCCATAATGTGCTGGGTCCCAGGTCAAAGCGTCGTTTCTCCATTTTTGGGTTACCCAGACATTCAATGTGACCTGCTGTCTTTTCTCGTTCTGTGGAAAAGTATTTAATACAAATTTTAAATCGTTTCGTGCGAGCCTCCGGTTTGGGTTTCAGTAGTAACATATACCACTGTTTGCGACGGCAAGGTCGAAAGTCCACTTTACAAATTAGGGCATGATATCCAAATAAGGATAATAAAACCATCGATGCCATCTTAGACTACAATTTATAGAAGGCCAGAGGAGAAAATAAACTTTGTTCTTTTTACCCAGTCCACATAGATGTCAGAGAAATCATTTTGAGTTCTCTGTTAGAATGGATGAATTCATTCTTCATTTGAGTATTCAAGAAAGAGTGACGTAAGAGATGAATCCTCCATATAATTCTTATTCCAAGGGTTATCCTTCTTTAAGTTATTTTTAGACATGGTACCCAGCTCTTCCGCGGATGTTAATCGCTTGTTGCGCGCGTGGACGTTTTCGTGGAATAGACGTGGAGGAATGGTTGAGTTCGTTGACAAAATTTATAAAAGGTCTTTGTTCTACATTTCCTGCTATTTCATCTCAGGTCATTTTGTGAAAAGTCCACGGAACGCACGAGTAACAGTCCGCGGAAGAGCTGGTTATATCATCTCTAAATATAACTTAAGAGGGATAACCGTAGGAATAAGACCTATATGAGCGATTTACTCACTTACCCTTCACCCTCTCTTGTCTAAATGCTTCTGTGTAGGATATAAACTTTTGGAGAAAAAACTTCCTATGGTGAAACATTACGTGTTTTACCGGGTGAAATATCCGTACCTTGTTAGTTCTCGTTATGTTGAAATAAAATAAAAGGCGCTTTTTAAGCGCTAACGGCTACTGCAAGTAAACATGGAATGTGGAGAAATTTATATTTAAGAAAAACTTTTGAATCTAGTTTAGAACGGTTTTTTATACTCACATCACTTATTTACGATGGGGATTGAGACCATCTATGGATGCGGTAGTCACAAAAATATTATTTCATCTCAAAAACGACAATTTCTTACTGTTGCATTTACAAAAACCGTAGATTAGTGTTCGCTAAAAATATTAAAATATTTCGAATGATTGTAGTTTTAATTGCACACTTTTGAAAGGCACATGTGTTTTAAATTAATAAAAAAAAACACCTGGAGATCAAGTCGGTAGGAGATATTATCGGCTGACAGTTAATTGATTCCGAACAATGTTTCAAAATTTTGAGGGCTTCCTGAAGTATTTGATGACTTGAATGGGCTTCCTGTTGTTGTGTTACAAACTCACTTACCTGGACGGCGACATAGTGGCTACCGTCTATCGACGTAGTAGCCACAAAAATTCGTCCTTCACAGAATGTGTACTACCCTGGTCAAATATCTCTACCCCGTTATCCCTCCTAAATTAAATGGAATTAATAGCTTTCGTACCTCTTTTATAAAGAATATCACTATGACGAGAAACATCACTACCCGTTAATTCTCCTCATGTAAAAAGAAATTGCTTAATTTCATCCTTCTAAGAAGGGATATTCTAACCCTAAGTCCCTTTATTATGTTTTTAAGTTGATTGGTAACACTTACTAATTCGATAATCTGGATGGGTTTAAGATGGAACTTGACCATAACCTTGTTCTTTAAATGATCCGCTGGTCGAGTTGATTTGTCGTAACAACGCATCAGATTTTGAAGAAGGCGTTGCTCGTCGCTTTGAGGAATTTGCTGCTGGCGTGGTTTGGTTTTTTCATCTAAATAATATCAGAAAAGATGAAAAAAAATAAAAAATGAGTATATCCGCACCATAACGCCTAAATGACGTATATAGCAGCATGGCATGCATAGCTAACAAACAGGCTCAGGTTCTCACAGAATATAATAAGAAGAAACAGTGTAATGCTTGTGGGAAGAGGAGGTAGATATTGCGACGCTTTAATAGTTGGTATACAAAAATGAAGAGAATTTGGAAGAGAAAACGTTGGCACCTAACAGACGGAAGGTCAAGTAGCTTTCACTAGCTGACAGTTTACCTTTTGTCCATAAAATATTAACTCCAATAAAAATGTAAAAATCTCTAAAATTCATCACAATTATTTTTTTTAAAAAAATATTTTCCCCAACCATGAACGCTATGGCTTTATTGTCATTATATTTGTATTTATTTTCATTTTATTTGTACTTTTTTCATTTATTTGATTACTTTTTTCAGAGCTAGCTAATCACAGCCGCGAGTCGATGCAACGGCTGAGACATTTTTTCTGACTTTTAGCCACGATATTTTCAAAGTGGTGCCGTGATTTCACACTACGGTTCACGGATGTGATTGGTTATTTCTGGAAAAATGTCAAAAATAACTACAAAATAAGTGAAAATAAAGTACAAATAAAGTACAAATAAAGTGAAAATAAAAATAAAGTACAAATAAAGTGAAAATAAAAATAAAGTACAAATAAAGTGAAAATAAAGCCATATCGTTCATGGTTCGAGTGCATCTGCACTGTAACATATCAAATAGAGAAAACTATAAAGCTATCAGTGCGGGCGCGGCTCGTGCAGTTGGTAAGATCTCGGCCTTCTAGTTATAAAGTCCCCGGTCGGATCACCGGATCTGCCGAGATTTGAATATTTGTGCGACCTTCTTTTCTCCCCAAGCAAACTCAGCTTTCCATCCTTCTGGGGTAGGTAAATAAGTACCAGTATCTGCTGGGAGCTAAGCTGTGATGGATTAGTGTCCGCATAACACTTTGGAAAGCAGAGATACGCCTCAATGAGCCACTGGGTTCGGAAAAGGGTTAAGCTTAGCTTAATATAAATCTACCTACACATACGCATCAACTTACAATTTTGAGAATGCTCCTTCTTTTGAATACCACTGCGTTTTGATAGGCCAACTAAAACTTTCGAAAACAAGCTAGAATGTGCACTCTTCACCAAAAAAAGAAAAACCAAGAGAGAGCACAACAAGAAGCACTCCAAATTTCGAGATTTAAGTTTCATCTCTCATGCTGCCAATTCTGTTAGAAAGCTGTAAGAGAAATAAATTATTATTTCTGAATCAGTGCTAAAAGTGCTTTACTAAAGCATAAACATGTAAAAACTAAAGTTACGAGTCGACGTTTCATTGTCACCTTATCGCCATTCTCAAGACTAATGTTTTATGCGATGTATCTTAATGTTCAAAGTTTCTAAATTAGCATATTAGCGAAGGAATTCTAAATAAACACGAAGAGTCAACTTGCATGTTAAGAGTTAATTTAGCTTGCGAATAAATAGCATTTCTTTGATTAAACAATTGTTTTTAAAATTTAGAGAAATGTTATGCAAGTTAATAAGTTAAGAATTGACGTTAAAGTTAATAAGGCCCCATGAAGAAGTTTTGGAACGCAAAACCCATAAGTTGAGTAATAATGGCGATGATGACGATGACGATAGTGATGATGGTGTTAGTGATGGTGATGACGATGATGATGAGGATGATGGTGATGGTGATAGTGAGGATAATGATGATGGTGATGATGATGATGACGATGATGATGAGGATGAGGATGATGGTGAGGATGATGGGGATGATGATGACGAAAGTGATGAGGATGGTGTTGATGATGGTGATGATGATGATGAGGATGATGGGGATGATGATGATGGTGATAATGATGATGGTGATGATGATGATAGTGATGAGGATGATGGTGATGATGATGAGGATGGTGATGAGGATGGTGATGATGATGGTGATGATGATGATGATGATGATAGTGATGACGATGATAGTGATGACGATGATGATGATAGTGATGACGATGATAGTGATGACGATGATGATGATAGTGATGAGGATGATGGTCATGAGGATGATGGGGATGATGATGACGATAGTGATGAGGATGATGATGGTGATGATGATGGTGATGGTGATGAGGATGGTGATGGTGATGATGCTTAACACTACAGAAACCAGAGATAAGCGCCAGCTTCATGGAGCACTTTGCTCGTAAAGGATTTAGTTTAGCTCAATTTTGTGAATAAAAAGGAAAACCGGAATACCCCCCCGAAAAAAAAACCTTTCGGAGTCAGATTGAGTTTATACCTGTGCCCGAGACTGGAACGCGGGTCCGCAGAGGAAGGATGGGGAGGGGGGGGGGGTTAAGAGGGTTACCGCTCGGCTATTCTGACCGATCAAACGACTATTATTGTCACTTCAAATAGGTCTGTTTTAAAGCTGCATGGTATTGATTTTTAAACTTCTTGACCATCCTGAATCCAGTGTAGTGTAAGGTTTTAATTAATTTGAATCCGTGCAGTGGACAAGCAAGTACAGATGAGTAAATGGCTGCTGTTTAAGGTAATGTTAAAAAATCAGAGTTGTGCGACTTAAAAAGTGAACGGGTGGCGTATATGTAGGTGCTGTTGGAAATAGTATGTCAATTGGTGGATGGGTTAAAGAGCTTTTAAAAGCACCAGAACATTTCTTCACGATGAAGGTCAATTTTTCGTGAGTGGACTGGATCGAGAACGGTGCCTTTTGGCGCGAATTTTTAAGTTAAGCAGCGCGCCTATTACAACGAAGGACGCACGCGAGGTAAAAAGGCGCGAAAACTAACTTTGAAGAGCCCATTCGTAAAAAAACTTTAAATTGTAAAATTGGCTACACACTGATACGGCAAGAACCTGGAGCAAAAGTCAGTGTTTTATTTACTTACAAAGATTTATTGACAATTTGTTCGGTGCTTGAAGCCATTCCTTTGATAAAAAAAACTTTGCAGTTCTGATAGACCAACACGGAGGCAAAAAG
>JAOBBB020404773.1:0-17114 GCA_025331005.2 Zoanthus gigantus | reverse complement strand
GCATAGGACCTCGAGTCCTGTTATCTCTACTCCTTGGAACCTCACTAGGTTCCTAAATGTTCTAAAACAAAACAAAACAAAACAATCAGTTTCCTTTGAGCTATATTGCAACAATACTCAATAGGCTCTTTGCACTGCAGTTTATAGATAGAGGTCACTTGACTTCATCAACCTTAAATTAACTAGATTTGACAAAATGTCTCAGTAGAAATGGAAAGAGCAGGTTAGTATTCAGAAGGTATTGTTTCCAGTCTCAACGTTAAGTCCTTCAAAAATGACAGCGAATATAAAATCAAAATGTTTGTGTAAATGGTACTGGAGAGCAAGGCTTGCTTACCAGTCAAACAATTCATAGAAAATATCCTATTAGTGTTGCTTGCCATTTTTTTAAAGTCAATAGCTGAAACTTTGCCATTTTACTAATCTCAAACTGCTCTTGCCATTTCTGGATACCATTTTGTCATAGCCGATTGATTTAAGGTAACTCTGTTGAGTGGCCATTGTCCGGGGTTCTTATACAGCTCAGTTTATGAAGCAAGAAACTTCATCATTAACAAGACCTATGAATGATTTCAAGCAAATTAACGACACCACATTTTAAAAAATATATTTATCCTGAAACGCCTCAACATTTATTTTAGTAAAAAAAAGTCAGATATTGGATGCGCATTCCAGCCTCCTCTTATATAGCTAAACGTAAACTCATTAAATTGTACAATATAGTTTTTGTTCCGTATTTGTCAATACTGAATGTCAGGTTAGCGTAGTGGTCATCAGTCGCACCCTCCACCTTTACGAGTTCAATTCCCAGGCTCCGCATGTGGGCTGAGATTTGTCGATCCCAATCCAACTCCGTGGGGTTTTATCCGGGAACTCTGGTTTTCCTCCTTTGGCAAATTCGACTTTTACGCCAAGATCTGACCCATCGAGCGATTAAACATTAGCCTCTGGCTGGGAAGAATGGGCAACCACTTCCTTCACAACTGAAGTTAGATAAAGTATTTGTTATTGTTTTTATGTACCATTACACGCATTTTTATAAGAACCAGTTCATTTTGCTAAGGCTCATTGTTCTTAATTATTTGGCTTCTTCAGCCTCAATTTGTTCTTAACTTTTTCTTATTTCTGTGAGCGGTTTGAAATTCTTCTTTGTTCGTTCTTGTACAGTATTGAGAAATAAATGTGCAACAGTTGAAACTAATTGTACGAGGAACTTTTGATATTACATGAATATGTGTACCATTTGGGACAATAGTCGGTAGATATAATAATAAATGGGAAACGGTGCTTCTGTGTTTTTATTGTGCACATTGCGAACGTAAATTAGAAGATTCAGTAAATTAAAGTTTCAACTAAAAACATTTTCACTTTTTTCAACCTCAGCCTGAGCTTGTTCTTAAATTGTTCTTAATTTTCGGCCAATCTGAGTCTCATTGTTCTTATAAAGTTTCTTTTATAAAAGAAAAACGTATACTCAAAATCCAACCTTTTTGCTCATTAAGAACAGACTAGTGTACATGAAAACTTTCCCCAATTCATTTTTTGCGAGATTGTACCAAACGTTTTTTCTCTGTTGCTTCTTGTGTAGTATGTTTTAAAACTTTTATCCTCTTTTACTAACATTTCTGTACACCTTAATTACTGCTGACAGAGCAAACATTCAAAGCAAAATATATCACAAACGTTTTAATTTCATAGTGAGTGCTAATAAAAGGTTAAAAGTGTATCGTCTGGGTCCTTTAAGAACGGACAGGTGAAGGTAATGAATTAATGCGAGCTTGTATGAATTTTAGAACGTGTTAGCATGTAAATCGTGCAAAGTTCTGTCCATTTCCAATGAAAAGAAATACAAGACATATAAATACCATATCGTCAAGACGTAATAAAAAAGTAATCTTAGTTTCTCACCAAAACTTGAACTATCTGCATAAAAAATCAATTGACTGGGATTTGCATATTGAAATGATTAGACCCTATCTCCTGAACAAGGCAACTGCCCCTGTAAAAAATTACTATGTGGGGCAGCCATTTTGCCCTTACATGAACCCATCCCACAGAACGAAATTAGTTGCGTTTTCCTTATCGAACACAATTAGATATAGTTTTGCCACACTGAAGCACAATTTTATTACCAGTACTAGTGTATTTACATTTTGTTGAAAGCCGCCCATTAAGTTATTTTTTGAGTAAAGCAATATAAACCATGCAAAAAGCTGTCGTTGAAGCATGAACACTAAAGCTTGCCACAAAGTCTTCTATTCACTTAGTTATAATGTTTTTAGAAGAGTAACTAGTACTTTTGTTCAAAAGATTTTGTTTGTCGTTTTAAGAAGTGCAAACCATTTTTCAAAAAAAAAGAAAACTTTAAAGCAGCTGTATAAAAATGTAGCATTCTTAAACCGAGGACATTCATGTGATTGCGAAGTGTTGTTTTACACACATTCTGTATATCAAGTTCAAAATGGCTTAAATTCGACTAAAACTTTATTTAACAACAACTCTTTATTGTTTAAGAAATCATTTTGCTTTCGTAAATTCTTATAGAAACAAAAAAAATTGAAACTTAAAAAATATTATATAGGATCTTCTTTTAAAATATCAAAAAACAAAAGCGGATTCTTCAAACTATTTCCAGCTCAATAAATATGTCTTTGTAAAAAGAGACCTTGCAAATTGTACTTTTTCAGTAAATGTTTTTGCTAATCAGATATCACACTCTTGTTCTATTTTCATTTATGCCGAAATAAATATGTTAGCAAAAAAAGTGCATGAAAATGTTAACGATAAATAAAATGAAATTGAGCTCACATAGCGTTTTGGGTAAAACAATCCTTCAGTGAAGTCAATTCTCTTCACATCATCCAACAAACCTTTCGGAGAAATTTCTGTTTTAATAATGAAAGGTCTTGAAGCGGTGGTTTAATTAAAACACTACCTTACTTATGATAATTTTGTTTTTTTGATTGTAGTTCGCATCTTCAACTAATTTTTTTTAAAACTTTACAAAAATAAAGATTTCAAAACATATAAACATTTTAAGACTTCAAAAGAATTTTGCAACTAGTTTTTAATTTATCGTGGTAAAATACAATTAATTTATAAAGTCAACTTGACGAAGTGATCTGATTTCTGTATGAGGTCGATGTCTTTGCTGTCGAAAGTCTTGTTTAAACTTCAGTTGGATGCAGTTCTGCATGCATTTATACACTATAATTTATAAATTTAAAACCATGCACCACTGATTAAATTGATTTGAATGAAGCAGCTATGAAAGTCCTTGGTTTTTGAGCTGTTTATGCTTTTCGGAATAACTAAGATTACTATGCAAATCTAAATTTCTTACTAACTGTGTCAAAAAAAAAAAATTGAAAAATTGTCGCACAAACTGAAGATGTTATTCTTGAACATACTTTGATTGTTAACTGGATGTCCCATAGTTAAATTCAAAACATTTTGAGGGATTAATTGGATACATTTTAACCCATATGGCTTCTTAAGTATTAGCAAGTATCATCAAAATATTGTTTCCACAAGCTCAGACGCCATTAACTAAAATACTTTATACTCTTCACACAACTACGCCTATTTTAATTCCTGATAAAACAATTCACTGCATGATATGAAACAAACACTGAACTCATTGAGAAAGATTATTGTACTTGCACGAATGCTAGAAAATCTAAGTGCAAGATAGATTTATGAATTCAAAAATAAGCTACAAAACTCTAGTGGTGTAGTTAGTGATTCTCCATTTTTTGGTTTTTCCGTCACTTTGCAGCCCTTCTGAATTAAAATGAAAGTAACAACTCAATTTGGGCTTGTATAGAACAATTTACCATTTTACAACCTATTATTAAAGATATTATTTGTCTCAGTAGGGGGCTTATACAGTTTTAACGCTTTTATATCACTGTGAATAGCTTTTCATCAAAGCGTACTGAAATATTAATAGCTTACCAGGTCTTAGTATTCCTAGTAAAGGACTGCCCAATGTTCCGGCAAATTCGACCTAAACAAAGATTTACCAAACGCCAATACAATTATAAAACACTCTATTTATATAACTAATTCTCCATCTACTACGGTTTTCCTAAAATGTTTTTCTATCGAAATATCTTGAACTAACAACAAACATTGAACATTTCACCTTGCATTTCTTTCTGCCGCGGTGGAGTTTGTCTTTCTGTTCATATTATCATTTATACATGTTACAAGTATCTTTTAAAAGCAATCTCCAAATTTAAACAAAAAGATGCAAAAACAAAATTGACGGAGAGCTTTTAGTACATGGTCAAAATCTGTGAATAGAATAACATGCATTTGTGTTTCGGATGAAAATCATAAATCCGGACACAGTTCTTTGTTTCAATCGGCTCATATTTTTCATGAACAGTTTTATTTAATTTAGTTAACTAAGCCATATTCTTCACACACTTAACATCTGAACAGCAGCACGCATATTAACGGACTGGCGTGTACCGCCCCTAAAGCCTGTAAATTAAAGATGTTTTCAACTTAAATGTTTCTCTCCTACAACACAATTAACCCTTTTGCTGTTTGGGAGACATTTCATACAATTAATATTAAAATAGACAAAAAAGCTCGACTTTGTTTAAAACTTGTTTTTGACCAATTTTTAATACCGTTCTAAAAATCATCTGGCATAGGTTGTGTCTCGCTGTTTTGCCGCCTTCTTGAAGCCCTACAGTGCTAATTGCCTTTTCGTAATTGGTTTTGTTGTCATATTTTCCTAGCATTTGAATACGAGTTGCTATAATACTATTCACAAAATGTCCAAAACATCTGGTCTTCTCTTCCCTTATAATTATAAATTTTCCATCACTGCACTTAATTATAAAGTTTTGATTAGTTTGTCACAGCGTTTGCTTTGCTGTGGGATTTTTCTCTTCTTAGTCTTACTCACTTCACATATCACTTACATCACTTGTTTTCTGCGTTTATCTCTAGCTGATATCCAGTATGCCAAACGAGCGAGGTTTTATATCATCAGTCTATACTCAACGAGAACGCGCTTGTAACTACGATCAAATTAATTTAGCAGATAACAAAAAGACCGATGCTTTTTCATGTCAGAAAACCCGCTACAGACTTTGAAACACTTGACAATACTTTATTTGATAATAGCATTTCACTGTTTGCAAAAAACAAATTCTTTTTACAACTAAAACTGATGGTCATTTCCGTGTAGTTTCAATTAAATTTCCGCTTCTTTCAGTTTTGTACTTCGATACAAATCACAAGAAAATATTTGTGTGGCACACTTCAAAAATCATTAACTTCGTGGTAACTGTTTTTTTCTTTCTGATCTCGGCGATTAAAGATCAGGTTGTTCTAATACCTGCTCACACTTGGGGTATGCCACACTTCAAAGTTTAATGAAATATCTCTGAGCGCGCGTGGTCCATTGTTTTTGTTCACGCGAGCCGGTAACTACATTCGCAAAGAAGAAAACGTACTTCGATGTACATTCTTAATAACCACGTTGCGAATTCGCCACGCTTCTGCTGGTAGCTTCATTCAACTTACACAGGAGTTACAAACCGTCAAAACAGATTTCAAATTCTAAGCAATCAATTATTCATACAGAAAGTTTGTTTACTTAGTCTTTTAATAACTCCTACAATCTCAGTTCGCGACCTTAAACAATTTCTATATTCCGTTAAACTCAGTTTTCTTTAAAACTCAAATTAAGATTTCTGGAGAAAAAATGTTCAATTTTTTAACCGCGAACTTGTAATAAACATTTCTTTCTACTGGTATATTTACTCTTTCAGAGTTCAAAAGCTCTCGATTTGCCTTCAATAAACGAATGTGTTTATGCTAACAAGAGCAATTTCTCAAAATCCCCCATCGAAGAAAATGCTGCAAAGGCGAAAGTGTATTTGGTAATAGTTAGCAAAAAGAACCTGTTTCCGGAAGGATTAAGGGATAATTTAGAGATCAAACTGATTTCGGATGCTGGATTGAGCGTGACGCATGTTCTAATTTTTAGCCCTTCGAAGGCTTAGAAAAAAAAATCAAAACATCTCGTAATCTTTCTCCTTCTAGAAATTTTAGCTGATTACATGATGAACAATGCAAGGTATTCATTTGACACACTTTGTTTGCCTACCAACAAATCATCACTAGACACTAGCCATTTTATTAAGTTGCGCCACACGCCAGGATTGAAGTTAATCGCTTAACTGATCAAAATGAGATGTTATTTTCATTTCGCTCTAACTCAATGTAAACCAAGCACCAGGGAGCGAAATTTAACTTTTTACGGGTAGTTTGTTCTTCCATTCAAAACATGAGTTGCCTCGCGATACAAAAACAAATGTC
Source organism: Zoanthus gigantus (assembly GCA_025331005.2). Taxonomy (NCBI): domain Eukaryota; kingdom Metazoa; phylum Cnidaria; class Anthozoa; order Zoantharia; family Zoanthidae; genus Zoanthus; species Zoanthus gigantus. The sequence goes on along the minus strand of JAOBBB020404773.1, from coordinate 10,769 downwards.
ACGCGTGGAGACTCTTCGACATTCGCCATTTACAGGTTTTCAGTTTTGATTCAAAGTCTCAACATATTCACAAAACAGAATTAAAATTCAATTCGTCACTGCCAATCCCTTAAGACTAAATCTAACACGAGAATTTAATTTCGCCACAAATATAATTGATATCTCTATTAAAGTTCATTTGTTTGCTAGAAGATAAATTTCTAATTTTTAAAATGATATTTATAGCGTTTTTGAATTGACAGAGAGCGGTTAATTTCAGGATAGAAATTAATAAAGGAAAAAGCGAGAAGCCGAACGCTAGATACTATTAATTGAAAGTATCGGAGTGCAAAACGACACAAAAGATATCAATTTATTTCGAAAACAAAACGATAACATAGCCCTATAACAGCATTTAAAAAAATCAATTTATTTTGCTGCATTCTAAACAAATAAAACTACAAAAACAAAACTAGCAGGATCTCAAAACTCACATTGATATTGGGCGTCAAAAATAAAAGAAAATAGTTTTGTATCTTTTTTATTTGACTGCTTTCGATAATTGATGAAATCTAATAATCGACGAAAAAGGATGACTTTAGCAACTAATTTTGTAAGATTTGTTTGGTTTCTTATGAAGAACGTAATACAATCACCGGATAAGAGAGAGTTTAACTACAGAGGGCTGTTTGCAATTATACAGGATGTGCGATTGTCATAAAACGAAAACTAAACTTCCCTACAATAGACATGGAAAGTGCATTTATGAAAACTTAATTACAATTACGGCGAAAAAAGGCCGAGTGAATAGTTAACAATTGGAAATCGAAATGTCATCAAAACTTGCAGGTGATTTAAATGCTCAAGTTTGCTTTAAAAGAGAACCTTATGTGGTCTTGTCGCACTAGTTAATAACACTAATTATTTCTGCGACAAATTCCTCTTAAAGACATCTTTTGAGAAAAGACGTTGGCCTGAGCAAAATTTTGGTTGGTTTTTTTGATCTTTTCGAAAGGCTTCAAATGAATCTAGGCACTTATTTTGCTGTGTACGAAAATCTATCATTATGTTCAATAGAAGGATTAGTAATTAACCAGGCTTTAAACTGTTTTTCTAAAGCTTTAAAAACCTTTCATTATTTATGACCTTTCTTTATGTGTCTTACAATAGCAAAGTTAATCGGCCTGGTACCACGTGCGCTTGTGTGCTGCTCCGACTATATATTAAGCGTCCATCGCACCGGAACAGCAGAATTAGCGGGCCGTCAGCCAACAAGTTACCATGTCTTCCTCTTTTTTCATCGACTCCCTCATCCAAAAATCGCAGAGCAAACCAGTGTCCACCACTGCAGAATCGCGTCACGGTTATGATAGTCCGGCTCCTTGCTCCTGTTGTTGGACTCCTTCTCAACCGGAGCACAACGGCTTATGCCAGTTATGTGTCCCAACCACAATAACCATGGCAAGTCCCACTATACACCCGTTTATCCATGTTCGCGGAGCCACGATGTCTACAGCAAGTTTATACGCTAGGGAATTCGCCAAAGAACACGCTCTTCAAGGAAATTACTCCGTCACGGATCAAGAAAGACTCCAACTCGCTTCATTCGGTAAGTGTTCTCAATAATTAGGTTAAAAACCTGTGAGGCGACAAAAGGCAAACGGCTTCACCTTCCGAACAGGTGTTACACAAAAAAGATAGTCATAAAAAAACCACCCTGAAAATCTCGTGAAATTTTTATGATTAAATTACTAAGTTACAGTAATTTTATGTTCTTAATGAGAAGAAAAGCAATGGAAAACAATTCTTAACCTGAGATTTTTTTTGAACGTTTCAGTTCCGAGACCGGACCAAGACAGCCGTGGGAAGGCAGGTTCGAGGTCGAAACGGATTCGTACAGCTTACACCAGCATGCAACTTTTAGAGCTGGAAAAAGAATTTAGCCAAAACCGCTACTTGTCTCGCTTGAGGAGAATACAGATTGCCGCTCTTCTTGACTTATCAGAGAAACAAGTTAAAATTTGGTTCCAGAATCGACGAGTGAAGTGGAAGAAAGATAAGAAAGCTGCACAACACGGCAACATCGATAGCCCAGTCAGTCCCCTTTCGCCAGAAAGCTGAAAAACGAACATTGCAAATTGTATGGTTTCGCCGGCAACAAAGCGAACGAAAAAATTTAGGTACTATACAATAGCCTCCTTCATTGTGAATGAAAATTCAGACTGGTTCGGCAAGAATTAAAATAAATCTTCAGTTTGTAATTTCGCCTGAAAGACAAAACTTGGACATTTTACGAACAGAAACCTTGTTAGAAAGTTTTACTTCTCGAGGATTTTAACTTCGCAGCAATCTGAAAAACTCTTTTGATAGGGCTTTTTTCTTTTCTTGTAAATTGTACATAGACTGATAAATAGACGAATCTCATATTTCATTGTGGTATTATAAATCGCCAACAATGCTTTGTAAATTGTATCATAGATTCAAGTATCAAATAAAAACTTGTAAAGTTCAAATACATGCGTTGCTTGTTTATTAAAACGAATTCATGGGGCAATAGTTTTAAACTCTTCTTGCACTTGGTTCCAATTAGTGGTAGCTAAGCTTCGATGTTATTCCGGCCTTGAAAACTTAAAGAATTTAAACTCCGTTTTCACCAAAATTTACAAAAATACTCAAATTCAATTTTTACGAGCTCCAGTAAAAATTCAACGATTTTCTCTTTTTGTAATATTCACGCTTTAATTTGCGACATAAAAAGACAAAACACATCAAAAAGCAGTTTTATTTTCTTTCAGTTCATTGACCCTGAAAATTTTCTCCAGGTACTCACCCTCGGTGAATTAAGTTTTATTATTAATCAAAATGAAGACAAAACGCAAAGAAATATAATCGACTAACTCCGCTCTTTATTTTTCAGCAAATGGTAAGTTTTAGAACCAAAATGAATTTCTCTTAAGATATTTTTAAAGTACTTTAGTTTACTGATTTCAAATGCGACAACGAATACACCTGTTGTGTATATCTTGCCTTCATGGTAGAAGGATTAAAACATATATTACCAGTGTTGCATTTCAACGTTGTCGGAATTCGTTCGAAATTTTCTAAACATTTCGAACATGCTTGTAAGTGTTCGTTCATATTTGTCAAAATTGTTTCTTACTTAATAGATTTGTAGAAATGGTATTTTAAACAATCGAAGCACCTCCAAATATGTGTTTATTATTATCATTTTGTCGCTGTTTTGCATTTAAATCTAAATTAAAGAAACCTTTTCATTGTTTTGAAGCAGGTACTTCTTTAAAAGTGTTACTAAAGGATAAATTCACAACCGTTTTTAACAAAGCCAACTACAAATTTCACATGTCTACATTAAAGTGTGAAGTTTAAGGTATCGCTGTATCTGAAGACAAAGGTTTCATGTTTTACTGTCACAATTAGTGACACAGCTAAGTCGATTGCTCATTAAGAGAATGACTGCCAACTTGGCAGAGATCTTCTGAGGTTCTTAGTTTAATCGGAATAAAACTCCGGTAACATTGTTCGAGGAGTGAATTGGGGTACAATCGGACTCAAGTTCTTCACACCAAACTAAAATTAAATTGTTGTACATATCTTGTGTTATTTTCATGACTTCTAAAAATTTGCACATGTTATATGATAATTCTTCGAGCCATATGGTTTTGTAATTGCATTTTGTATTCTTTCAAACGCAGAGTTCTCTTCTCATGGCACGTTACCAACTTTAACTAAACAGAAATGTTTTGACACAAGTCACAAACTTTGCTTTCTTACTTTTGAAAAGATCCTGTTTCAATTTATAGTTTTATTTTTAGCCTTTTTATCTAAAGAGCCAAGCAATTCTTACAACAAAAAACCATTATATTTCCAAGTATTCTATTTTTGTACAAGTTACAAACAAAACCAAGAAAATGTTCTATTTTAATTGATTGTGTAAAATTGATAATTTTCAAATGCAGAAGTTGCATTAGCTTTTTTCATTACTCAATCATTACTCAAGGCAGCATAAAAATAATAAATTACACAGTGTAAAAGGATAAATTGTTTTCAGAGTCCATAACAAAACTTGTATTATTATAGAATACGTCTTTAACTTCTTTACAATTTCTTCTTTCGTATTTACTCAATAAAAAGAAGGGAAACGTGCTGGAAAAATTCTTCCTCAAGTCACATTCGTTCCGCTCTTGAAATTTTGTTCATTACTTTCAACTGTGTGAAAAAAAACTAGATATAATAATAATGCAAAAATTTTCATGCAGTGAAGAGAAAAAGAAATTTAACGCTAGCAGCTATTAGTCAATTGCATCAAATCTTGACTGGTAAATTTAACAAAATTCAATTTGCGGCAATTGCGTCTCATAGTTTGAGCGACACAGGTAAAATCATAAATAATTCTTTCATTTCATTTACTAATAATTGCAAATTGAGTTTTGGTAGTCTTTTAACAGTTCTTACTTACACAACAGCACAGAAAGAATGTGCTTGAAAGAGTTGCAGGCAACACTGTGTTAAATTGTTTTTTTATGAGATGAAAAAATAGACAACCAAAAACTCACGGACAACAAATAGGCAAATGGTTTACACCAATTTTAAAAGAAAACGGTTAACTAGTAGTCTTCACCTGATTGTTAGAAATTGGGTCTTTTAACAGCTGGCAACATTAATTGCGTTAGCTCATTTGAGGGCCTCATTCGTTTTCGCTTTAGTTTAATTACTGCAAAACAAGACGCGCAAACCAAACAACTGCAAGAGTTTTCCCGAATATCAACTTGACAAAACTTTGAGCGTCTTCAAATGCGAAAAAGGCGAGAGAGTGCCAGGCCAGGTAAAGATAAATGTGAACATTCCCAAATATATAAGTGAGCTTATTCAATCTTTATTATTACTTGATAATACGCGCAATCACCACAATGCGACAAAGAATCTTGGAAGAATGCCTTATATCTGCACACAAAAGTTACAATTTTACACCTGTCTCAAGGCCAAAACGGCTGATTAACTCCAATATGGATATAGGATCTGGCGGGCAGTGGGTAAAATCTCTATTGAAAACACTAGCGATAGCGTAAAAACTTGTGTGAATCGCGGCTTAGCTGTTCGATGGGCACGGCTCCTCACGAAGGAAAATTTTCTAGTTTGAATGTGAAACACCAGTCATTGGTGTGCTATGTTGCGGGTATTTAACGGTTACGTCGTGAATATTAAATTATATCTTGTCGCATTTTAAGCAAATTTAGTTCCAATTATTTGTATGTTAGGCAGAAAAAAACTTATTCCAATTATTTAGATTTGAACCCCATTTTAAAAATGTTGCCACAAAAAACATAGTTTGCAATAAACGTATCTCTAAGCAAAATAATCTTGAGTTTTCCTTTTCTTAAAACCGATAAAACTTGCCGGTTTGTTTTAATTAACTTGTTTCTTGAAAATTTTTTCGGAAGATATACTTCGCAACTAAATACCAGTAAGAAAAGACAAAATTTTAGCAACTATTGGGATAAGCCGAGATAAAACGTTTTCATTTGTTAAGATACGACAGTTAGCGCAGGGTTTTAAAGGCTTGGGACAAATTTTCCATTTAAAAATACATTAATTAATTCAAAATGGTTGGAAACGTTTTTCCGTTTGTTTAAAATTTCAATGTTCGAAATATTCTTTCATTCTTAATAATTGGAAAAATGTCTATAACGTTTTTTTTTTATTTTTTATTTTTTTTAGTCTTCAGTCTTAATTTCTAGAAAATAGGGTACGCTTTTTAAGTTTCATTTTCACTTCTGTCAGATAATTTCATTCCTTGTGTTTGAACTGACATAATTGCGATAGCTTTCAATAAATACAGCGGGGGGGTTTTATCTTGGCGACGGTGCGCGCTAATTTGATCGAAATTAAACAATGCTTGGGTTTCAATAATGGTTTAAGCGAAGCACTGTATGAATAAACAGAGAGAGAAATGTTTCGATGATATCAGAATAATAACTAATTCGCTATCCACAAAAGCAAGTCTAATAGTTTCTTGTTTGAAAAGTCAATATATGGAAAAAACATTTTAAAAGCTTTTAGGGAAAATGTCACGGATCGAGCTTCACGCCGGGATCATTTGAGACAAAATGAAACCCCAATTAAACAATCTTAAATGCTTAAAAGACTAATTGTTTCGTCTAGAAACTCATTAGCATCTTCGGCTGGAAATCGTTTGAAGATTGTAAACTGAAGTTTGAAGCATATCATTCAAGTGAGTCCAGATGAAATCTTAAAATTGAACAAAGTTGAGAGCCAAGAGAACCAAACTACATATTACAAAATAATCTTTTTGATTAAAAAACAAAAAAAAGTTATCTCTAAACTCGAAAACCTCTTATCCGGATGATTTAAAAGACTTTTCCGATCCGATCTAATGAAAACTGTGCCCTTGCACCTTATATCGATATTCGCTAAATATTGGATATTGGATAGAAACGACGTTTAATAGTTTATACATAGCTTCAAAATATGGATTTAAAAGTTTCGGGAGAGTTGAATTAATTCGTGATCTCCTACAGTGAAAACACTTGAGGCAGGTGAGTTGAAATTCTTAATCCGTAAAAGAGTAGCAATAAATATCAATGTGCTAATTTCCGGAAGAAAATTACACTCTGAGTGCAAACATATTCATTTTAAGCAAATCATATTTAAAAAAAACTGCGATTTGCAATTAGGAAATGATATTTTAACGGAAATGAAATAATATCTGTCAATAAGTGTAACAAATTCAATTTGCGCATTTCAGGCGTTTCCTGAATTTTACAGCCTCGAAATATAATGATGGGTTCAGTTTGTTGGTTTTCAGAAGTGCTTATTGTTAAATCAGAATGTTTTGAGTTTGTTTCATCGGTGGGTATTTAATCTCATCAAAGGGCATTTAATTTGGTAATTTGAAGGAATTGTTGTGCGAATGTAGCCCGAGGAGTAAAGCTGGTTGGACATCGTGTACAATAAACACCATCGAGCTGAAAACATCGCTGGCAAACAAAGAAACGCGCTAAAAACAATTAAAGAAAATTTACAGCATTAGTATTAAAAAAATATCCAATTTTGGATGTTTCTTTTTTCGTTTGCGTGTGCAAAATATCAGTCAAATAAAATAATGGAAAGAAGGAACGGAATTATGGAGTTTGCAAAAAAAAGTTACATATCAAGGCACAACTATGACGAAGCTCCTTTTTATAAAATTCTGCTTTTCCACGTCCAAAACTTGAAAATGAAACTTAAAAATATAAATATGAAAATGCAAAAGAAGAAGACGTGATTGTATACTTAAATCAACTTACAGTAAGCTTATATCACCCATTTGCTTGTCATTTTGGTTTCAGCCATAATTACTTGCACAAGTAACGTCCTTCTGACACTATTCTAAAGCTAACATTTCTCACACATTCCACTATATGTAAAAACGATCAAAACTTAGTGGAATGCGGGAAAACGTTTTAGAAATTATAAAATTATTTTTCGGTATCCGTTAGAAATAGTTAAAAGAGAGTATTTCGTTGGCATAAATGCATGACCTCATTAAGTAAGAATAATTTCTAAAGACCACTCGATCGCCAACGGACCTGGCCTAATAAAGTTTTTTTTAAAAGAATATTTAAAAGAATATTTTCTTTAATGTCATGGCTTTGCCGCATGCGCAGCACAAGAATTTGTTGACACTATAGATTGGCACTCTCATTAAGGCGTAACGGGCGTAATTTAACGCCTTGTCGAAAGAAATATATTTTCTCTACAATAACATATCCTTTTGACATCTAGATTGTCGTTTAACATCTATGTCTGGAGACTACATTTTACTTTATCAATCATTTTCCCTCTTTTCAAAAATTTTAAACTTTAAAAAAAATCAGTTGCTGTGCAATAATTTCTGAAGAAACTAAAAATTTTCCAGTTTTGCTTCGATTTTAAGTTTTTCATTTCAAAGTTTTTAAATCGTTTTTGCAACTTTCTGATTGTAATTTTGGCTGCTGCTACTTGCTAAGTGGATTGACTGAAGTATTGAATATTAGCAAAATGTTGCAAAAATTCATTGCGTCGCAAATTCTCCAAGATGGATTCTTTTAAATACATTTTTTATCCCAGTTTTTATAATTTTTGTACTGAAAATAAAAATGAGTTACTTTTTTAACAGAACAAAGACCTGACTTGTAGCAAAACTTTACAAGCATTGCAATAGCGCTTGGCTTGTTTTCAAGTTGTTCAGACTGATTTGTAAAAAAATAAAAAAAATTACAATAATAAAAAAAAAAAACTGTTTTGAAGAATCTCTTTTACCGGTATCAGCATTTTATACCGGGTGGCTTGATACTAATGTAAATTCTTACATTCACAACAATTGCATTTTTTTTGCATAACCTAACAGTTCTTTGTTCAAACTGCCATTCTCCACTTTACGTAATTCTTTTCTTGATGTTTCAATAAAAATCAAACCTTCAACAATGACAGACTAATACATCGTTGAAGATTTTCATTTCATTTTAACCTTCTTTTGTAATGTTTTCAAAGCTCATGTTGTCGTCAAGCATGGCTTGCTCAAACGATTAGAATAATACCAAATTCAATAGTTAGGCAGAAATGGTTGCAATCATTGTACCAAAAAAGAGCGAAAAACAATTTACTAAATACACCAGAAATAAACCAACTACGTGCAGCTTGTTTTTAAAAGCTATTTTGTAACTGTAAGACTATTTCATTTGTTGCTGCTATTAAAACAAAACCACAGACAATTAATGTTGTTTGAATTTTGAAAACATTTTTTTCAGCCCCCATTAAAGCTCTAACTCTTCATATAAACTTGATTCAAGATGACGAAGAAAGCTATAAAACTTGGGCACTTAGAAAGATTGAAATACTTTCGGAACTTCAATTCAGTACAATGACTACTGAATTCTTTTTCAATAAATAGCGAGCCGCAAATAACAATACTAAGGAATTCAGGTCGATAAAACTAAAATAACACTGAAAATAATCGCAGAGAAAACTATATAATGCTGTTATGTTATGACAATAAGCAACTATTAATTTCAACATAAAAGAAAAATGCTTTTTTAAAAAAACAAAACATCGGAGTCTTTTTCTTTCCACATCGTCTCTCCCTTTCTTTCAAGACTTAGCTTCCACATCAATTTTTGCACCTATTAACGTGCAAAGAAAACTCTCTATATTCACTGTTGCTAGATCTCGCATATGTTTCTATTCATGAAAGTTATTCGATTCAATTGAACGAGTCAACATTATTGAGCCAGATTCTTACTGTATCAGTTCCATGCTTTGTTTGTACGGTGTGAAGCGAGCTCGTGTGATGTTTGGGTATTATTAAAATAGGCTATTATTGACTGATTGTTTTCATCTATCATTTAGCGCAACCTCCGTCCACAAAGTGACCATCGGCCGTTCCCGTGCCAAATTTGTTCATTGGTCGCAATAGAAGCAACACCTCTGTTCTATTGTACAACCAGGAGAAAGATCAAATTAGGCGCTCAATTTGTTTGTGACAATACTGACGCAAGTACAAAAAGAAAGATGTGCCGTTTGCATGTGGCTAGCTTCACCATTTCAACAGAGGGATTTGTTTTTGGTAATATAGTGAAAAGAACTTCAGTCAGCCGCGTGCCTCATCAATGAAGCATAGCAATAAACTGTTGCTGATTAGAGGTTGTGCACACGTGTCTAACGTGATTAAGGCAAACTTTTTAGCACACTAAAAATACCCCCAAAAGTTTTTCTTACAAAGCGGCTACATAGAAACTGAAAACGATTACATCAGATCTTTTAATCTGGAGCAACAAATTATTCATCGCAAAGTAATTCAAAATCGAATCTATTGTTTAAGGTTAGATGTGCATAGTTGGAAAATTTGTCTTCTTTTCCTAGCATAAATTTTCCTTTGGAATCTTCTGCTGTTGTAAAAGCTATTTCTTTATCCTACACAGTAGAACTCAAGATTTTAAAAACATTAAAAACATGTGAGCGGAATTAAATAATTTTAATTTACAAAAAAAATGTTAAAAAAAAAAACAACAAAACATAGAGACCCGATACACTAGAGTTGTGAGCCAAGTTTTCAAAATCGACACGTTAACAAAGCAAGAATATGCAATAACTGGCAAGTTGCCACAATTACAGGAATTTAACAACGTGCACAGAGTTGAAGAAAAAAGATGCAATTGCCGCTTGATAGGGCTGGGATAAAGAAGCTGTTGGCATGATGACACTGCGTTAAAAACATATCATTAAGACCAATTCTGTTTTTTTTTAATTCCTTTTTGTTTCGGTGTGTATTTCAAACCTTGTGTTTAAAAGCCTATTCATTTTTTTAAACTTGGGTTCATTATCAGAATTAGAGCCATAAATGAAGGTTGGAAGGTATTCATTACGTCTAGAGTCCATGGTTTGACTCTGCTGACTGTTATTTTACGTCCACTGACTTCAAACTTATTTCTGAACTTTCCGGCTTTCCGTCGGGCTGCACACGCTAGCAAATCGCGTTAAATCTGAGAAAAACGGAAAATATTTTATTAGTTTCAGACACTCTGATTTTGTTACAAATGGCCTTTAAAATCGAGGAAGTGCGATTTTAGCGCATGCTGACAAACTAATTTTCAAAATTTCCCGGGGAATATGCCCTCCGACCCGCCCTAAATAGGGACTTTAAGCAACGAGGACGGAGACGCCGACGACGACGGCAAAGAACAATAGTAAATACAATAACTGCACGTTGGAATGCACCGAGCTGAGCGCCTGCA
>JAOBBB020404673.1:0-17116 GCA_025331005.2 Zoanthus gigantus | reverse complement strand
ACTCGATGCGAAAGTTCGCACGCGCGCTTTTATAGTCATTCAGAAAACTTTCAGTATGCAAAGCAATTTCAGTTTTAAGCTGTAAAAACTTCAACTTAGAAAGCAGGCAACCCAGTGTACGCTTCTTTAGAGCGTCTTGTTTTGATAAACAATTTTCTAATTTATTACTTGTGCCAGCAGCGAAGCGCGGCACAAGTTTAGGTTTGCCCCCTGTTTTTTTTTTTTTTTTTAAATTTGTGTCGAGGTCTTCAGCCAATTGATGTAATACTTGATATACTGGACAGCGACTGAGAAGCCAAGTCGTGCGTATACAGTCAGAACTCAATAAAATCAAAAGCTTTCACATTTTATCAACGAGCTGGCACAAGTATACGCTCCTAGAGCGTCTTGTTTAAACAACCAATGCTGATGATACAACAGCGACTACTCGTCGAGTGAAACTGTCAAATTGATACTTCAAATTCCTTTTTGTCTTATCTTTGGGAGTTTTTAGAAAATATTTTCTTGCCTTTTTGAAGAACAGCGTTTAATTCCTCTTCCGAAACGTCTTCTTAAAAGCGGGAAAGTGCCGCCATACTAAATTACTTGTTTTCATCCCGCTGACGCTATCTATCACCTGATAGATAGTGAGTACGATAACCAATCAGACTGCAGTATTTGCGATAGACAGTGAGGAGATTTCTACTAAATGTAGTAAGAAAACTATAAAATGTGTACTAGTATGACCCGAATTATCCGTAGGGTTAAAATGCCAGATTGATGTTGCATTTGTGATGGACTGCAATAATTGGTTGGGTACCAACACACGGACATAATCAGAAATACATTCATTACGGATCTACAGACAAACGATACCGTACGTAAAACCACTGGCGACAAATAGATCTCGCGCGCACGTCATGGCGGGAAAGCTGAGAGGAATACTACCCGCTATATATTACCCTTTCCAAACCGCAGAATATGCAACGACTTTCCTGGCTTCTGATCATGACTGACTGTATTGTATACGAAAATACAAGTGACGCGTGGCATAATCCACGGTATCTCACTCGAAACCATTGTATAACTACTAGTTATCTCATGCTAAAGAAAATACTTGTATTTTCCGTATACACGTGAGCCTTTAGGCGAGTGTGTATACGAAGAAAATACAAGTGACAAGTGGCATTTCCACAGTATCCCATGAGAAAACATTGCATAACTAATTTATCCCATGGCTTAAAAAATACACTAACTAACTTGTCCCCCGCGTGGAGAACGAAGAACTAAAAAATTGGGAGTTCTTCATCAGTTTCTTGCCCACTTTCCATGTCTCTAAAACAATTTTTACTTTATGCTAGAAACTCTCACGAAGTTGACCAACAACTTTGGCGCCATTTCAGAAAAGTACGCACACAGTTTTGGCGCAATTTCGATTGTCGCTCTCAAGTAATGGCGGGAAAGCCGGGTGGAACACTACTCGTTGAATACTACCAGTTGAATAAAGCAGAATATCCAACGGCTTTCGAGGCCTCTGATTGGCTGTTTTTTTTTTTAGGGCATGGGATAAATTAATGTACAGTTTTAATTATAAAACATTATGTATTAAGGCCGAAATTCGAAAATACAGTACATTAAGAGTTGAGCCTGGAATCACAGTTAAAGCTAACAAACATGACGCTCACACAAAATTTGTGATCCTGATAGCCTGGTCCTCACTATGACATAAGCATAATGAGTCTTATGTCGTAATGAGGACAGCTGCAACATACACACAAGCACATGAGTATCAAAATCTTCTGTTCTTCTTGTGCTTATGCTTAAGGTTATGTTGCTTATGTTGCTAGTGAGGACAACACTGACATTTAGCATATGAATAAGTTAAACCATTCAGCCAATCATAGGGGACTTGGCTCCAGGTTTCACTCACAAAAATCCAACCGATTGCGAGTAAGTACAGTTCGTCCGCCATCTTGTTTTGTGTAATGGAGAGAGAACATGGTAGCTAAAATTAGTTTTGCGCTTCCGTACAACGTTATGCTTATGTCGCGGCTGTCCTCATTACGAGAACATTATCCTTATGCTTATGCTTATGTCGTAGTGAGGACGAGGCTAAAAAAACATTCAGTGCAGCTTACAAAGATACGTACGGTCTAGTGTTATCTGTTGTTTGTTTACAGAGCTGAATATAGATCTCATCTCTAAGCACTGGTGTACTCCAGCCCTTGGTTGTAATATCAAGGGCTAGTTTGTCCTCAGTCCGACCACGGATTGTTCTATCACCCATGTACGCTAGGATCATTTTAAATACATCCACTGCATCTCTCTTGAGCTGCCTGTCCTCCATCATGATGATGGGCTTTCGTATCGGCACCTGATAGCAAAACGTATTTCATCAGTTTGAGTTCACTAACAAGGAAGTCTTCTCCAAAAACTAGAGCTAATTTATTTTATAAATTTAGTGCGTCATCTTGAGGAAAAGGAGAAAAAATACAAATAAAAGGCGAGATATATGGCTGAGGATGCACCAGTAAAGAGAAGGGTATAAATGGCTCAAAGTACTTCAACATAGTTCGTAAAGTAAATTCAGGCTTAATAATTCCCTAAAAAACTGTTAAAAAAAAGAATTTAAAATGTTGGTTGATTGTGGTTTGGCTGCACGATGATGTCTATGATGATGACTATGATGATGACTATGATGATGACAATGGTGATGTGATGAATAAGATAATGACATTAGTGATATTTTCGTGGCTAATGTAAATGATGACTATGACGATGACTGGTGATGTTTACGTGACAAATGATGAATGTGATGATGGCATTGATGATGTTTACATGGCTAGCGATGACTATGATTATGACAACTATTTGGTGATGTTTACGTGACAAATGATGAATGTGATGATGACAATGGTGATGTTTTTGTAGTTAATAATGACTATGATGATCAAAAAAAGGGATGTTTAAGGTCTAATAATGAACGTTACGAAGCAGGTATTGAAGCTATTAAGTTAAAAGAAATAAATACCAACACACCTTGGACCACGACAACATGGTTGCTATAGAAACTCTCTTCTTCCTGAAGATTCCTTTAGTATGTTGATTCAAATAACTTTCATAAGCAACTAGGTCTCTGAAGAATGGTTGCTTAGCAGTAGGAACAGAATGGGACCTTTCCTGTTTTAAGATCAAACAAACAACATTATGACTATTTTGACCTCTACCGTCAAACGCACACACACAAGACTCTCTAAACCAAAAGACAACAAAACAAAACAGATAGATTCAAAGAGTGACATGACTTTTGCAGTTTATATTTCTGTTTTGAAATTTCAGTAGGAAAAGGGTTACTGAAATTAACTTACCAGGGTACTATGCCCTGATCTACCCTGTGAAACACAGATAGAAGATGGCCGACTTGTCCTCGGTAAAGTTGCACTTCCCTCGCTCACCGTGTCGTCTCGATCAAGATCTAGCTGCACACTAATATTTAAGTTGTTAGGATGCGACATTTGCTGTAGGACACTGTCTGATTGCTGTCTCTGGTGCCGCAGTCTAGGATGGGTGTTTGGTCTTTCATTTGGAACCTCAGGGGGCGGACTGCAGGCTTCGACAAGAAGAGCAGTTGTGATTGGCATGCCTCCAGCTAGTAATTTCATGCTAAGGGATGAGTCCCTATCTTCTCTTTCATCTGAAACATAAAATAAATCTCATTCACTCTTTTTGTACTTCTCTATTTTTCAGCAAGATTTGCAATTTTAGTATAGCAACCACTGAATCCTTAGGAACTTTTATTACTACACAATATTTACAAAATAACCAGAAATGTCACACTAAAAGGTTGATAAGCAACAAACCCTGAAATTAAAACAAGGCAGTGCTGGCATGGCGTTTTCAATTTGTATTACGACAAGTGAAAAACATTTTTTAAATGTAGTTACAATATGGTAAAAATGGGTAAGTACATACATGAGGCAAACTTTTAATTTCCTTATAAAGCTGGCAAATTTCGGTTAAGCAAACTTTAGGATTTACAGCTTTTTGCAAGTTCTGATTCAATCACAAAGCAAAAATCAAAGGTATCATGTGACAAAAATGACTGGCTAAAATCATGAATGAATGAGAATTAACTTAGTTTTTCTCAGTGACATCTAATCGATTAGATAAGCAACGATATAATTGGATAAAATGACTTTCTATCGTTATACTTTTTCCCAAATGGCAACCGTTCCACTGCTCATGGAGGCTCCACTCGCAATAAGCTAGAAAACTTGGACCTCGAAATTACTCAGTGTTGGTACATAGGCCTCCCAAAGTTGAGACAACTTAGTTAAAAGTTAGCTTTTAATGTTGTTTAAACGTCTTTAAATTTCTTTAATCTCTTAACTACTGACCTTTAGTAACAGATCTGCTGACATCATTTTCAAACACTTCTGCAACTTCTTCATCCAAAGAGCTTGGCTTGGTTTTCTTGTTAGCATCACTTGTAGAATTCTCCCAGGGGCTCCTTGACTTCTCTTTTTTCTGCTTCAATGTTCCTGATGGGCTGATATCAGACTTGCAAGGACTTGCTGGGGTCGGGGATAGAGAATAATCACTGAAAGAGCGAAAAAAACAATGAAGGGAACTTAGTGAGGACGAAACAATGAAGGAACTGAGATAAGTGGGCCAGCTGGCTCACAGAGGATTTAGCTAGTTAGCTTGGTACATAATAATCATCATCATTTGTCAATTTATAATAGACCCTATAGTCATGCAAGCTCCTAAAATACACTTTTAATCTCTATGTACTTCTAGTAATAATTATTAATAACAAAGGGTATATCTTGATTAGTAATGAGTCAATGACGACTGGAATAACACAAAAAGTCATTTCAAAATAATTTGTACCTTGTTTCATTCTTTGTCAGTGTACCAGATGGTGTAGTTCTTCCTGACTGCACTGCTTCCCGGTCTTCATCTTGTTCCTGTACTATTGAGGATGGGAGACAGTTTTCAAACACATTCTCCTCCAAATTTTCACCTCCTAAGTCTTTTAACTCATGATTCTTTGCTGGTGTTGTATGAACATCAGCGATTCCCTCATCATTCACATCCTCCTGTAAGTTAGGTTCTTCATCAATGCCATTCACCACTTCATCATGAGCTGAATAAGGTTCACCAGGCTGAGAATGTGAAAAACAAATTACAAAATTACTTTACCTTCTAATAGGGTGCAAGGGTACAAGTTAGGTACTGTACAAGTTCGCTAAACTTGTCCATGCAATTGCTAGCTGAGCTAAATCCTTTACAAGCCTAGTGGCCTATGGAGTTTGCACTTATCTCTGGTTTCTTTAGTGTTTTACGAATGGATGAGAGTCTTTGACTCCCCCTGGATGGAACACTGCCCCATTGCAGGTTAGCTCCCAGAAGATGTTGGTACTCATTTACCTACCCTGGAAGGATGGAAAGCTGAGTTAGCTTAAGCAGAAAAGAAGTTTGCACAGACATTTGAATCTCAGCAAAGCCAGGGATTGTACTGGTGACCTTGTGGTCAGAAGGCATAGATCTTACCAATTGCTGTCTGTGCCAACCATGCCTGCCACGCACACAATTGCACCAAACTCAAAAATTTTATTTGCCAAAACGAAATGCAGTGCTTTTGTAAGAACATGTTTTGAGGAAGGATGATGGTCATGTCTTAAGAAAGGAACTGAGGTTCAAGAGAAAGCAGTGATGACCGAGGAAGACATGGACAAGGCAGGTAAAGGAGGAAATCATAAGGATTTTTTGAGGAGAATGACTCTTTAATTAAGCAAGGTGGTGAAATTGAATTAAGTCAATCATGTCGGAAATTGGATAAATCCGGCCACCCTCAGCTAGGTACAAAATATTGCACCTAATACAATTTCCAATCATCATCATCATCAATCCAGTTTTGATCCAGTTTTATCCCCGTAAACGAGGGTGGCCAGATTTACCCCACTCTGCCAGCAATCTCTCCCACTCCCACTCTCCACCTCGCTCGATTCTTTGCATCCTCCTTCTTCAAACCAACACTCTTACTCTCCTTCTCCACTTGCGATCTCCACATCTATGCAACCAAAATTCAAAAACTAGTCACCAAGTTGACAATCAGAAATCTTTGTATTTTTTAAATCTTATCTTGATGTATATTGCAACTAAATAAAACTTTAATGGAGAAGAATTCATGCAAATGATGAGGTCTGTTCAAATGCTCTGAAGCAAACATGTCAACATCCACTATCTTAGATTTTCCAAATGATAAACTGTATATTGGCTCTTAATTTTGTAGCCAACTAGACCACTTCGGACAATTAGGGAGCCAGATGGCTTCTTGAGAGAAAAACAGTTAATTTGCACCCTGGTCAGCAATGGGGACTGAACTGGATCAAAACTCAAATGCTACTTAGTACCTAAAACCATCCCAATATACAGGGCATCTGGCAAAATGCGAAAGTGTGATTCCACACTATTGACTAAAATGTGCATTATTTTGCACTTTCCTTGTTTTTCACACTTTTCCACACTTTTGATAAATATTTAGAGTAAAATACATTAAATTACAAAATTAGCATTTTCTAATTGCATTTATTTGATATACTTGTCAGATTATAACAGGTTTACAAATTTTAAAGATATATTCTAGATAAAAAATTAAGATATAGTGACAACATTGTGCAAAACTGATGGAGGAAAAAGAGGACAGAGGACCTAATGGAGATCTTAGTTTTGAAGGAAACAGTGGTTCAGATGGCAAAGACAAATGTAATGAGATGGTACGGGCATGTGTTGAGGAGGGATGATGAGCATGTTTTGAGAAAAAAGTTGGAGTTTGAAGTGAAGGGCAAGAGGAAGCGAGGACGACCAAAGGAGATATGGCAGACTCAAGTGGAGAAGGAGAGCAAGAGTGTTGGTTTGGAGAAAAAGGCTGCCATGAATCGAGCGAGATGGAAAGTGAGAGTTGGAGAGATTGCTGGAAAAGTTGAGTAAATCCGGCCACCCCCGTTTACGGGGATAAACGCGGATCAAAATTGGATTGATGATGATGATAATGATTGATGAGCCTAATATAATTTTAACTCAAATATACCATAAAATTTACTCTTCCTTTCAATTAAGTAAAGGAAGTTTTACAAGGAATTGTTTGAGGGTCAGATTCAGTTTTTTAACTTTTTTTATTTTTTCTCCTTTTTATACATACCTTAGCTTATCTATTATACGTACCAGGAGCCCATTACCAGGAGCGTGATTCTCCCATACTGGGTCTGGCCATCAGCAAAGTCGCAAAAGTGTCTATTTATAGATTTCCTTTTTCCACGAAACAAACAAAGGGTGTTGTATCTGACCAATCACAATGTGAGATTTTATTACGCCACTCCAGGAGATCTCTTTTATAGCATTCTTTCCCATTCACTGAAAAATGGCAGACGAGAGTGAGTACCAGAAGTCGACAAGTGGTTCAGGAATTTCTAGCGAAAGCATGATAGAACTTCAAACATAGTTTGTGGCTTAGTAATTAATTTTATTAAATTTGCTTTTATTGCACAAGCAGCTTTTTTACTGTAAAGATAGAAATGGTTTAAGTTGTCTTGGACCGCAGAAGTAAGGAAAACGGACCGTGCCAATAGTTTGTCTGCCATATTTTTTGCTTTTGTGGCAGTCATCATGGTAAATGTTTTTCGCGGGAGATTGGGATCCAAAAATAGACAGACTTTTGTGACTGTGCTGATGGCAGGATGTACCTTACAATCACGCTCCTGGTAATGGGCTCCTGATAATACAATGTAAAATAAATCAATCATTTTTAATTAGCATCCAGCTAAGGTTTGTCAATTCTTATAATTTCTTAAACAGTAGCAGATATTCAGTTCAAGGAAGAATCGAGCACATACCACAATGTCTTGTGCTGTTCGCTTCCGATGTTCCCTGGAGCTGGTTCTGTCTCTTCGTTCTCCACTACCTTTTCGTCTGGAGCTTGACACTTCTCTACTACCCCCTGCACCATCTCTCCTGTCACTGCTGATCCTCCTGACATGATAGTTCTCACTTTCTCTGCTGTCAGCTCCAGATTCCCTATGGTGTCGACGACCTGAACCCTCTCTTCGTTTCTCTCCCTCTCTTTTTGAATGACTATCCTTTCTGTCTTCCCTTGATCGGGATGTTTTCCTTTTTTCTCTTGCTTTCATTGACTAAAGTTATAAATCAATGCCAAAAATTATATAATACCCAAATTAAGTACTAGTTGAAACTTTATCGATCTTACTCTTAAATTTTAACACTAAACTAATTAAGATGACTTTCTGTGTAGTATTTTTATCAAATAATTGAAGGGTCTAGTGCAAAATCAACATAAGTGACTTTGTATGAAATACTAAATTCTCTCAAGGATTATGAATCGAAGAGATAATAGGGATAACCTAGTGAGATTTAAAAACTTCATCAAAAGTCACTTATGTCATTTTTGCCCTGGCCCCTTCAATTGTACAGTGTTATGATAAACTAAGGCATTGACTGACCTATTCCCAGGTACTGAAGAAATATACCTGATATCAAGCGATTTAATTATCTAATCACTTGTAAATCAGTTGTAAACATAACTTTGGGCTACATTTGTTTGACTGTTTCAGGAACAAATTCTCGGGCAGCGAACCTACTGTTGGGCAGCAAGGAACCTATTAATTTTTTGGACGGCTGATACATGTACATACCTTACTTTTATTTTGTTTTTAATTTGAAATTCTTTCTTTCGTTTTTCTTTTTGTTAAGAGCCGTTGAAATTACCTTGTAATGGATGAAGATTTCTTCTTTTTCACATGAAATAATTTCAAAATAATTGCCAAAGTCATGTGCACATATAATTATTTAAAAAACACTTTCTGTAAACATGTTTACTAGCTTGCCGAGAATAGGTTCTTGAGACTGCAGTGAAAGAAATCCTTGTGGCTAGCGGCTTTATTCAAAAACATCCAGATTGAAATGTTTTGAACATGGGAAACAAGATATCTAGAGTTCATGCTATAGCTAGAACAAGCATCCATGGTTTAAACTGACTATAATTTTGAGCAGATTTTCCTTCTCATTGGAGCTGAAAATATATTAAAAAATTGGCTAAATATGTGCAGGTAAGACAACGAACAATTAAGTTTATGTTTACAATGTATTACAATGTTGAAGCAAAAAAGGAATAAACAAAATGAATGGATGACAAAAACACACGAAGATGACTCAATATCTAGTCAACAGTTTTACAAATAATTAAATTATACACCATAGTGAATGAGAAATTTTTTTTAAAAAAACTGACGTTTCAGAATGTAGCCCTTCGTCGGACCACAGTCCAAAACATCAGATTTTCAAAAAATATTTTCTCATTCACTATGGCGTTAATAATTTAACTATTTGTAAAACTGTTTCTATATATAGAAACACCGACACAGCATTTCATCAATATCTAGTCAATTTCATTTTCAAATTTGATCATTTAACAATCTTGCCTGAGAATAGGTTCCAATGCTTTAAAAACAAAAAAGCTTTTATGAGGTTTTAAGCATACCTGTAGTTTTGCAAGAGGAATAATCTCACAATCCTTGGGTTTATGCCACACTGTGCTCTTAGAAGCAGCATTGTAGTAATAATAACGTCGTGTTTTTTGGTCATACAATTCCCACCACTGATTGTCATCTGTATGCCTCCTAATAAGATATGGAAATGTTCCAAATTGTCAAGTTAACAGAATATTAAATAATATTAATAAAAACATTTAAACCTCAATAACCATAGATGACACTGATGTTTTAATAGAACAAGCAACGTACATATTACGGGATCACTGAACTGCAATATATAAAGTCCACTGAAGCTAAGGCCTTATGTTTGGCAATAGCTTTGCCATGACAGCTAATGGTGGTCAGAGTCAATTGGTTACTAACTGTCAATATGATATTTTGTGACTTAGAGTCTTTTACTGTAATTCCAGCTATCTCTAACAACTTGGTGCCAATTAACTGCATGTCATTGACTGAGACCATTGGAGTCAGATCATGAGTATAACAACCATGACTGAATTATCAAAGACAAAATTATTGTACTGTGAAGGTATTACCTTGTATATACAGTCATAAAAAATACACAATCATATGGGGTGTTTTTTCATATATGCAAGAGAACAAGTATGCAAACAAGAAATACATAAAATTATAGATCTTGGTTATATAATTGTTGTGTTTGAGCTAATAACTCTTTTTGAAGGTAACATTTTACTTTTTGGAGCAAAGCTCCTTCTCCAGCATTCAGAATATTTATAAATAATTTTATTAGATATTTTGACCAAAATAAAATAATCAAAAGTAATTTAGCTTTAATAGTTAATTAATAGGTTAATAAGCTTTCAAAAAAAGTTCACTGTTTATAGTAGAAAACATAGATAGCACACAGTATAAAATAGCTTTACACTATACATACAGCTAGTACAGTATTTGCCAATCACTGAGCTTTGCATACAGTATAAACTTACACTTTAACCCCTTGTGGAGGTTCCCAAAGACACTGGCCAGTCTTAAGGTTAGCATACATTAATTCCTTGCTCCGAGGTTCAACAATCTCTACCCAGTCTATCCTGTAACAACAAAAAATAAATTCTTACCACATTATATTATTATTCAAATAAAACATTGCCTCTTTTTTAGTCAGAAACATTTAAAGAAATCAAATATTAAACACTGTTTTCTTTTTTAAAGCTTGTAATACTCAGAAAACATTCTGAGCCCACAATGTAAGACTTGAACCAACAATACTACTACAATATAACAAAGGATCTTGTCCTCCTAAGAGACCCTGAACAGTTGTAGCTAATGGTTTTTTACATTAGTAAACCTGATGCAATCTTAACAAAACAAACCAAAACATCTCAAGGCTATTTAGGCAATAATGAATTAGAAAAACAAATATTAAACAAAAAGACCTTGAGGAAAATAAAACAACAATAAATAAAAAAAGTCATAACAGTAGCATACAACGCTCAAGGAGAATGTTCTATATTTTTTATCAAATAAGTTTATCATACATACACATCTAATCTATCAGGCATACACTGATCTAACTGTCAGTCAATAAAAGTTACAATTGATACTTCTAGACTGAAAAGTTGAATATTTCAATAGAAAAATACATGTTTTGCTATTTGGGACTGCTAAAACTTAGAGAGCTCTTTATAATATATAATATACTGTATAACAATTCTGAATGCACGAATTGCAGCAGTCTGTAACTATAGGATAAAAAACAAGTTATAGAAATATTCTTAAAAACTATTAAACAGTTAAAAATGGTGCACTTTGAATTTTGACTATTTTATAAAAATTGTACTTAACCTCATGAGTTATTATTGTTTTGTTTTAGGAAAAGGATACAAAAACTCAAAATCAATTTCAACCTGATGATAAGTTGTAAGCTTCATATTGCACTGATCTATTAATTACAATTCTTTGTTAATTGTTCATTCATAAAAAATAAATGATTTTACTGTAACCTTCAATCAGTTTAAAAAAAAACAAAAGTTGATAATTTTAATTTTTTTTTCAGAAGATATACAACACATGACAATTTTGCTTTCTCTAACTAACCTTAAAGAATTTAGGGAGCTTTCGTGTTTTATCAAATTATTATAATTAAAGGTACCTAGAATCATAAATACTGTATTCTGATTTCATAAAAATATATGAAAAAAGGGCCTAGATAAATTAAACAAGATTCATTATAAGAAATGAGGTAACTTGAAACTCATTCAACTAAATAACTCACAACTGAATTGCTCTCATGAGGAGTGATCATTTGAAATTATGAAGTTGATGAATATAAATTAATAATTAAATATAGTCAAATTTATTTTTGAAACAACTCAAAGTTGTAAAACTCAAAACCACTTCCATAAATTGGAATGCCTCATAATTTGCAAAATTAAAATACTGAAAGAATTATTGGATGACTTTCTGAGAAGGGTATTACTTAACAACTAGTAATTTAGAATAGATAAAACTCTCAAAACGGTACAAAATTTGATATCAACGAAAAATTAAAAAAAAAACTTTTTTCAAATTTGACTAAATTAAAATGTTCAACACCTAAATGTAAAACTTGAAGAAACTAGTTTCTATTGAAAGAGAATTACCTTCTAGACTACCTGCAGACTTTAACGGCATCTAAAAAAATATAGATTATATATATAGATATCTGATATATTATATATACACGTTGAGAAATAACAAACAATCGAATAACACTTGAAAGTCTTAAGATGTGATACAAAACAAGGAGACTCCATCGATGACGTTATAAATTATATCTGGTTGTAGGAACGGTGTAACCAAAATTGTTTGAGATAATCCAATTCGGTGATGGGTTTTTGGAGTTAGATAAGTTAAATCAAGGACGATCTGTTGCGGAACTACGGTTATTTCGATTCAAAACATAGTTTCTTGCAAATCGTTTGCTGTGGCAAAAATATTAATTGTTACTAGAATGTTTCCTTATCGGGAAAAAAAAATTCGAAGAAGCGTAAGACTTTGGATTTCGACGGAAGCACAAATAAAATTGAAATTAATCTTCACCAAATACGATATAAACTATTTCAAACAACAATACCGCAATGCATATGCGAGCTAGATTATTAAACCAGTGAAAGCGCACCGCAACAATACCAAGCGTTCGCTACACAGAAATAAAACTGGCTTCATTTAGCGCAACTCATTCAAAATGAAAATAGTTTTCAAGGTAATAAAAATAAAATCAATGGCCCAACACTTCTAGTGAGTTAAGTTCTCAATATATTTGTTGCGTGAGACAAACAATTCAAACATTTAAATCAACATGAACTTGTAACAAAAACATTGAAGTCTTTCGCAATAGAGCGTACACGATCGCTAGTACGCGATGTTTATACAGTACAAAGTCAAGGAAATTTATTTCAAACAAGGTTTAAACCAGGTAGAATTAACAAGGTTGTGACCATTCAAGCGTCCATATAACACAAATACAGAACATTCGGTGATTTTATATTAATAATAATTTTCTAAACAACGACAGTACCGCAATTAAGAGGTTTCGTAAAACTCACATAGAATAACTAAAAACCTAAGCAGGATGTGTAACTATGCCATTACTCTCTAACAGGAATATTTGTAGCGAAACTAGCTTTCAGGGCAAAGATTTTCTCTAAAATAAAAGAATGAACTTAGAATTACAATATAAATTGTTTTCATAAATCCTTTCTAATCCAAAATTCGTCAACAAAATAATATAGCAAGTGGGCAGGGTATTTGCATCGAGTAACGAATGTATCGCTGACAATCCGGAAATAAGAAACTTTATCTGCTCCTTTTTTACTTACTTCTCCGCCATTGCTTCCCCTTTACTCACACCATACAATATCGTAACTGTTATCTCGCCATTTTGGGTTGAAATTTTAAGAATAATTTACCACATCCATCGAGAAAACCATCGATAGATCTAATTGCTCTTTACTAGCGTCAGGTGGACTGGGGAAAAAAATAAGCTTGGACGCCAGGCCATGGAGTTTATTCATCTCACCCTACCCCCCTTGAAAAAAATGATAGGGATTTGTAGTACTTTCTAAGAGCGGAAAAGAAATTTTTAATGAATGTTTTAGATCTATGTGGTAAATTTTACAGCTCTTTGACAGAAAAGAGGTTTTTAGTTAAAATACTTCAAATATTCATACAATGGGAAAGGTCGAGATATTTCGTGTAGATTTTGCTGAAAACAAGAAAACGTTTTTCCCAGGCGAAATTATGCAGGGGAAAGTTGTTTTGAAAACCAATAAGGAACTGAAGCTGAGAGGACTAAGAATTTATCTTCGTGGGGAATCGAGAGTACGATGGACAGAATCTCATACTACAGGCTCAGGTTCTAATCGCCGTACCTCTAGACGCACGTATTCTAACCACGAAGATCACATTAATATTGTGTCGACGCTTTACGGTAAAGGTAAGTTGACCATGAAAGACGTTTACAACGATTAACAAGTAAGGTTTTGAACTCTGAAGTGCTTTTTGAGGATTTAGGTTTGCTTCTCGGGTTTCTTGGCGGGGATTCAAATGTCTCGTACAAAAAAAATTAAACGTGAGTGCTGAATGTATTATCAAAACATCTGTTTGTATTAAAGACGAATGTTCTTTTGACATCTGTATATAAATTTCGTAAAATATCGTCTCAGCTACTCGAATTCTAGAATAATATGATTAAATTCGTATAAATATATGATTGTTTGAATTTACAAGCCCATGTACGTGATAGTTTTTGGAATTGAACAAGTATGGGTTTGTTTGGGATCTTAATCCTAATGTACTTTGTAAACTGGTTAGTGGATTTAGATATGCTAATACTGTTAGTAATAATAATAATAACAATAATAATTAAAAAAAAAATAATAATAATAGTAATGACTTTATTCAGGTGTCTTATTTAGCTGGCCAAAGGCCTAACTAATTGGGGACACCATCGATCTTAACCACTCTCAGGTGGATGGAGACCTTTCACATCAAAGACACACACACATAAACACAGATTATTTTTTTAACGTCCTTATAATCCGAGAAGAGAGTAGAGAAATTTTGTGAGAGGTTTATGTGAAGAAGCTACTTTATAAGAAGGAAACAAGATTGTAAATTAAAAGAATTATGATGATCATCGTCATCATCTTTGTTTATCGTCCCTCTGCCCATTTAAAGGCTGCCAGGGACTGAGGACTGTTCTTCTATTTTCTTGACTCAAAGTTTTAGAGTGACAAAAAAATATAACAATTCCCTCGCGCCACCACTTACAGGGAGTGCAAGGCTGATTTTTTTTTCAGGGCTTACTCCCAAAGCCTTTCATATACAGTACATACATACTAGGTTTCCCACAACTAGGCAGTGAAGGTTTTTGATCAGGGTTTCATTCCCCTACTGTAGTGGGGATGTCTTCCACAACTGAAAAGCCCAACCAGCCTTAATGCAGCAGGTATTATTGGATTTATACATTTTACCAGTAGCAGGCAGAATAAGCAAACCTGACCTGACGTTTGATTTTAATAATGATGAAGAGTATAGCCAAAAAAACTAATGATATCTTGAACAATTTACAGAACCGAATCAATCTGGTGATAATCCTGTGCTTTCATCTGGCGACTTCAATTTTCCTTTCAACTTCCAGATTCCATCAACAAACACCCCTACTTCTTTTGAAGGGAGACATGGCCACATTAGATACTGGCTCAAAGTTGTCATTGATCGACCTTGGAGATTTGACATTACAACCAAAGTGGCTTTCACTATTATCCAAGTTGTTGACATTAATGTTCCTCATTTGTTGGTGAGTTACCTGCTTTTTAATGTAATCTATTTATAATATTATGAATTTTTTTTTTTTTTATTGACAATACTGCAGATAGAATTATTGATGTTTAAATGTTGTTTGCACAACAATATTTGAAGATGATATTTTGTTAATAAAGTGGAATTATAAAATAATTTGGATAGTATGTGCATTTTGATTGTTCAACAAGTGTGTTTTATATAGAACTTGTTATGAAGCACAAAAATTACATGTTGAGCAATATTATTGGCTGTCTCCAACACTGATGACAACATCATCATGGACAAAGTGTGTAATCCTCATCACTCGAGTGTGGTTCACGCATAAATTTGCATCATGGTAAGGTAACCAGAGGCATTTTTTAGAAAGATACTTTAAAAGTTTCATTGATCTTTTTTTAATAAAAGTACCTGGTGCCCAAGTACCAAACATGTCAAGAATGTACTTCTACTTTTCTACCAGCACTTTACACAATTGTAGTACTTAATGCAGTAATTTACAACGTACGTCTTCTGGAGCAGGCGTGTAGTACAGTTGGTAAGTGCGCTGCCTTCTGTGCTGGAGGTCTCCAGTTCGATTCTCAGTGACTCCAACGTCTGTTCCGACTTTTCTCTGATCAGTGTAGCTGTAGCTTTAAATACCCGTAAAATGGAGCACGGACAGAGGGAGGGGGTAAAGGACGCACCGTCAGCTTCCACTGATAACAGTTCTATGAACTGACGGAACTACCAACGTTAAATAAAGAAACCTTTACCTTTACCTTTTTTAAAAGGTTTGCAAGCTTTGATTATGCTATGATATGAAAGTTACCCAGCTCCTATACAGTGCTTGCTCTTGAATTTATTTGAATTTTAATGAATTATGCTTTTTCTCTATTGTGAAGTCTTAATGATGTTTTAATTTTAAACTTTCGTGAAAGAAATAGAACTATACATGCATGCTTTGTATATCATCTTTCTCTTTGTTAAATCAGGAAATAATAATTATATAAAAGAAATAAAACATGTTCTCTGTGTATCATAGCCTGGTTAGTACCTCAGAAAAGTTTCTGAGAATTTTCAAGCAAGTGAAAACCTCGACTGCATCTGATCTGCTTTCAAATTCTCCCAGACATCCACCTTGGTTTATTTTTTGAGTGAAGATTGGGCTAGTACTTACTTTAGTATCATAATTACAACTACATCAAAAGGGCTGCACGGGCACTAGTACTACTAGTATTGGACGGATGTCTTAATACCCAGATTTGAGTCCCAGTTAATCACTGTTTGACTGGTTTAACCAACTCAATAGATTAATCTCAGATGGCCTAAAATGTTTTAAAAGCCTAAAACATAAAAAATGCAAAATTGTTTAAACTTTTATACACATACATGTCAAAGATCAATATAAGCATTGGCCTACTGATACGACTGCCACCATTTGTCATGTTATCATTCATTGTTAATTTTATTTCAAAAGAAGAAATGTTCATATTTACAAAGGTTTGTAGTCTAGCTGTGATAAAATAAAAATTTCTTTCTGAAAAAAATTTTACAAATAGATTGACACATTAAATAGCCTTAATTCCACACTGATTTTTGTCATTTTTTAATACTTTTAACTTGCCCAGAGCCAAAAGAAATAATAGAGAAAACATAATGCTGGGCTTTAGTGTCCATTTTAGTGGCCTCAAGTTAGCTACCAGCACAAGTGTGTATATATTGCAGTTAATTTTTGATTTCAGTTAAATTATATTTTAACTAGTTAATTTTTTTCTAACTAG
>JAOBBB020404569.1:0-17126 GCA_025331005.2 Zoanthus gigantus | reverse complement strand
TCCATGGGCTGTATTAAATTTAAAGTTTTAAAACTATTCTGGCACTCTAAATGTAATACAGCTCTGATCATGGAGCCAGATAATCGATGTGAATGAGCAGTAGAAAGAGGCATTTTACACCAAATAACCAGCTTGGCATCAGCAGCGCAACAATGTATTAATGTTTGTTTTTTCTAAATAAAAATTAATATCAACAGCCTAAAAATAATTAATGATACAATGAAAATGGCTTAACTAATTACTAGTGTATTTTTCTCTACAGTATAGTAAAATAAAAGTACAACTAACTGGCTATTACACTTCGTCGTCTATATAATGCATAAAAATTCATTCATATCCAACGTGTTTTAAAACATAATCTGAGCCTCTAACAGAACTTCAACCCGTGATAACTTAACAAAAATTTTAAAACCAGAGTGGTTTAATAATTGTCTTTATTGTTACCAAAACCTTTAAGAAAACCAAGAACACATTTGGGTTTGCAAACTGTCATTTTTAATAGACTATTTTAGAACTTTTCATGTTTAGGATTTTGTTTTTTTTATGACCTTAGGAACTTTGAATTAAATATGACCCAGTAATGAAATTATCTCAATCTCATGTGCACTTACGATTGTGGAGGGACATTGGCGCTGCCGCCTTGAGGGTCATCAAAATCTTGCTCATCTTCCACCAGATCCGGATTGGATGTGCACTTATCTTCGAACCCCGATCGCTTCCGTAGTTCCCTCTGAAGAGCAGCAAATTTGCTTTTTATTTTGCTTCGCACGCTTAACTTAAGCCCCAAATCCACGAGAAGCTTCTCCAAATCACTCTCGTTGAGAGCACTAACAGCTTCACCGTCGAGTTCTTCGTCTGTAAAGAAAGAAAAAAAGTACCATTAAACGAAATATTTACATAGATAGCAATATGAAACGAGAACAAAAACAAAGGATTTTCTATTCTGAGACAAATTTCTGAATTGATTTCTTCTTTCATTTTTGCACAATCTTCATCGCCCGCCCGTTTTAACGGAAAACTGTTACGAAAGCATGCTTGGTAGCCTCGCGATATCAGCATTCTGTGTCAAAAGGGCGCGAAAGCAGCCAGATAAAAAAGAATGTGAAAAATACACATCAAAGAATAAGCTTAAATGATGAAAATGGTAAAGGCAATTTAAAAGATAGACAAAAATCAATACATTTATATACCTCAACTTGTGAGATAGCGATTATTGTACTTTACAAAACACTCGCTCGCGAAATAAAGAATAGTCCACTTACCGTAAAGAATAGCGCTATGTTCAGGAGACAATCAGTTTTTCGCAAGCCATTCTTTCATATCATCCTTGGTGAAACTTGTTTGCGTCATCTTGATAAGAGTAAATTCAAACAAAAACGTGCGCAACAGAAGTGGGAAGCAAAGGTATTTGGAGACTGTATACTCTTCGACGTTCAGGAAAAGAAAGGGCAGAAAATGTTGAAGTTCGCCTTTTTCTAGTTAAGGTGAAATTCATGAAAAATATCTGAATTTTACCCTGATATAACATAATTTTATGATGCAACTGTAAACTTACTTTCCCCCAGGTAAAATTAACAAAATAATAGCAATAATATTACTGTTATATTATCTGTAAACTTACTTACAAAAAGGAAAGTATTTTTACAGGTATTTGTACCGTAAATTTCATATGTATTTGCGTAATTTTACATTGCAGTTGTAAATATACATTTGACTCTAATAAAATTATGGGAAAATAATAGTAATCTTACATCTTTTTTAAATTGTAAAATTACGTTAAAACAAAATAAGTATTTTTCCTCAATTATACAGGTAATTTTACTTTCTAAATTTTAGTGTGTGCGGTAAGCGCGGTATAAACACTAGAGTGTCTACCGAGTATTATATCATATAAACAATACAAACAATGTTATTTGTGCCAGCTACAAGACTTGAACAAAATAAAACGATCTTGTCTGAATACAAAAACAGAAAAGATGAAAAACTAAGAACAACATGAAAAATTATGTACTCTAGTGTTAGGAACAATAAAATATTTGCATTTTTACACAGTTGCTGTTTCAGCGCCTTTGTCTCTACTCACATAATTTAAAGACTCCGTTCTTTTTGTTTGTTTTTTCTTTTTCGTCTCTTATCATTCTCCGCCACACAAAAATTCATAGACAGGAGCGAATACGTACACTTGTGGCTGATACTAATTTAAATGGAGAAACTAGAGTTTAGAAGATTTGAGATGGAATGGGCTCAGACAGGTTATGCTGGTCGGTGATCTCAATCAAAAATTCCTTTAAATTTGGTAATAACATTAAAGTATACTTTATTATGATTCTAAAATGTCTTTCACACAACAACATTTTGAAAATGAACAAAAAAGATCAAGTTAAATGCGAGAAACAAGCTGTGTGTTGTTTGCAATATTTGAAACTACACGAAGCATATGAATTCATTTCCGGATAGCCCCATACTTTCTTTGTTGTGCCAATATCGCAAAAAGAGGAATGATAAAATGTTATTAAATAAACGAACTTTTTTTATTACAGTAAGTTAGTAGTATTGAAAAATACTATAGATTTAGACAGTTTGCTCGTAAAATGAAGTTAGATTTTTTCATTATTATGGAATGGAATTTTAAAACAGGAAGGCCCACTTAAAGACTGTGGCACCACGTAATTCGTTGTGTTTTTTGTTATAATTAGTTCCATACAACAAATAAATCAAAAAATATAACAAAGTGAGCTTGTTGTACAAAAAAATTGGCCAAGAGAGTTCTGATCAAATTTAAACATTTTATCTTATGCATCAACGACAAGCAACTCTTAAGAAACTGACCCACAAGCCACAACTTGTAAAATTTCCATGCGCCAGAACATAGAGTGCTTTAGTTTAACTTTAGTGGACAATTCCCGGTGCGCTTGGAATCTCGTGAATGCTCAAAAAATTTATAAAATTAATTATAAGCTATTATATCATTTATTTATTTGTTAATAGTTTTATCTATATTTTACATTTCATTGCATTACATTACATTACATTAAAATTATCATCATCATCATCATTATCATCATCATCATCATCATCATCATCACCACCATCATCATCATCATCATTATCATCACCATCATCATTATCATCACCATAACCATTCATCACCATCATCATCATCATAATCATCATCACCATCACTATACATCACTATCATCTTCATCATCACCATCATCATCATCATCATCATCACCATCGCCGTTCATCACCATCATCATCATAATCGGCTGGAGTTGTCAAGCAATAAGCTCAGCAAGTGATGTTGATTTACATATTACATCTTTCTCACAACGTATACTTTTATGTTATGTGTTGACTTATGTGAATACTGGTACCAAAAGCATTGAACAAAATAAAGATATATAAAACTTGATATAAGTTTTGAAATCTACGTACGCCGGTATATAAAGTATCGAAATTCGCGGAATACGTACGTCGGCTGATCCAAACAAACAGTGCTTTGAATATCAGTTAGAATTGAGTTCTCCATGAAAATTATAAAAAATATAAGGCTAAAAATATGAATTATAAGTTTTATAAAAACAATTGTTTTCGGTCTGCTTGGCCATCTTCAGATTATGGAACTTCAGTAAACAATTTTGTTTAAAAGGGATCGCAATACAAAGTGACACTGTTAGGTTATTCCTCAGCTGGGCTGGGTTGCTCAAAGGTGGGTTAACTTTAACCCTGGGTTAAGCAAAAATACGGCACCATTAGCTATCTAAGGAAAAGATTACAGTTCTTATAAAGTACTGCTCAGATTCTCCAAGGAAAAAACTTGTTAATAACAAATTTACAGACTAAATCCGTCTCTTTAAGGTTGGGAAACAACATCATGGGTTAAATATTTAACCCTGGGTTAGCGCTAATCGCGCCTTTTAAACAACCGGGTCCTGCGGAACAGGCAGAGTTCAAAAGACTTAATTTAATCTTTAAACGAAATCATTTTACCGTAGTTCCATAACCTGAAGATAGTCACGTAGACCGAAAACTTTTGTTTTTATAAAACTTATAATTCATATTTTTACCCTTATATTTTTGAATATTTAGCTTACAACTATATCAGACCGTGATCAATTTTTCTGGATAAAAATAAGCACATCTTTTTCATATTCCACAACTTTGATTAAGTGTCCGACGCTAAACATTCACTTGTCTTTTCGCCGGTTTGCTTAAGCCAATATTATTAAGTGCATGCTATTTATTCATACGTTATACAACAAAGTAAGACAAAAAAGCCACAAATGAATCATCAAACAAACCCACAAATTTTCAGGTAATCTGCGCATCATGCTTTCTATATAAGATTATTAACTGCCCTTGTTGATGCTTTATAATAAGTAATTTAAAGTTTAGTCTGTTTAAATATAGTTGTGAAGAGTCAAAACTCTAAACGCCAGATTTGTTTGATATTTCACCAAGAGCATAGTTGAGAAGAATATCATAACATAAAGTTATAAAATAATATATAATGTTCTTACATTAGATATATATAGCGAAATAATGCTCTACACAAGCCAATTGACAGCTGTAGGCACCAGCAGTTGAACACGAGAAAAAGTAAGTTGACATAGTGTGGTACTGAATTAGGTTATGAGTAAATAAGAGAGAGGAACGGGTTGAAACGGACGCATTGAATCAGGAGTGGTTATTGAGTAATTATAAAAGTATTATGCACGAGCAAACACAAGTGTTAGTAGTGACTACATGTAGAAACAAATGGATCACAAGACTTCAAAAAATGCAACTGAACTTTGAATTTCTATTAGAAATTTTCAAAATCATTAAAAAGTCTTGAGAGTCCTGTCGGTCGTAAAACAATTAAAGAATACTTTCAGCAAATATAGCAAATACTGAAACAATTAAAAAAAATCCAAAAGGCCTCCTCCGTTGTAAGAGTTTAGTAAGCGCGTGTGAAGGAGTGTGTCAATTCTTTTGTACTTAACAAAATTAAGTATGACATCAAAGAAACGTGATGCGAATTATGAAGAAAATTTTAAACATTTTTTTCAGGAACCATATTTTGCCAACGATTCTGTTTCTTAGTTATAAGTTTAGAGTTATTTGTTGTTATATTACAAAACGTATTTTCATCTAATTTCATAGCAAATAAATATGGAATGAAAAGTCTCGAGAGTGTCCCGTTGGTTGTAAATAAATGAAGAATAATATTTTCAGACAATTTAGAAAATCCCAAAAAAAGGCCTCATCCCTTGTAAGAGTTTAGTAAGCGCGAATTGTAAGCGAGTGTGAAGGAATGTCAAGAGTGTGGCAACACTTTAGTACTTAAACAAACTATGGCAAAATAAAATATATGTGAAGTTAATTAATGTTTTACATTCCTTTCAGAAACCATATTTTGCCAACGATTCTGTTTCTTAGTTATAAGGTTAGAGTTGTTTGTTGTTATATTACAAAACGTATTTTCATCTAATTTCATAGCTGCAAATAAATATGGCATGGTATGGGCGGAAATAAAGCAGTGGCTTTTGTTTTCTCTTTTAATTTTTATAGAAAATGGTCATTTAAATAATTGACTAGAAAAGTTCTCGCTGCGTGTTTTATGTCTTTGTTTTGTTTATGACCTCGGTGCTAAAAATATAAGGAAGATATAGGGAAAATTATCTGAATTGATTCATTGAAGGTTTTGCTGTCAGCTTTGAACTCTATTCAGAATGCTTATTTCATGAATTCTAGCTCTACTTCCACTTTGATCTCCGCGATGCTTTTATATTGTAACAAAATATAGCATTCAATGTTTGGTCTTAGGTCAGAAGAAAGTTTGATAATAATTGACTTATATTCATTTTTGCGGTTTCGTGATATAAAATATATATTCATTATATAGGAGAAACTTAAAATATATTCTTGAAGCACATTTTTGCCTTATTATATCATTATTTCTCAAACTCATTAATAATTCATCAAGTTAAAACAAAAGAAATCATAACCGTGACCATAGTTTGGAAATGTGATCTTAATTACCATATACTTTTACGATTTTATTTCTTCATTTACTCCTTAGTTTTAGTTTCGATTGAGAAGATAAATCAAACACTCGAGACAGTGTTTCATCACATTTCCAAACACCTCGAATTTCGTCAAAAATACTCCGCTGCGCGTCGTATTTTCAACTCTCTTCTCAATGTTTGGAAATGTGATGAAACTTTGTCTCTCGTATTTGATATATTACATACTATATTTTGTCGGTACTATGATAAGTGCAACCGGCGTCAATGAAAGTTGATATCTAAATCTGTGGTTTGTTTGTGGGCAAAAGAGGAACTGAAGGATTCTTCTAGAAACTTGTACCTTTTTGAATATCAGTGTTAAAAAATTAAACAGAATTATCTTTTTCTTAAAAAGCCTCCTAAAAAGTGTTTGTTGGTTATCCTTAAAAAAGCTCTACTTTTTCCTTTGATTTCTGCCAAAATGTCTGATTCTTGCCTAATAGCTAACCACAGTCCGTCAAAATCAACCTCATCTGACAAATTAAACAACAAATATTTTTTTTGAAACGTGAATAATTTTTCAGTATTAAAAAAAAAGTTATAAAGAACTAAAAAGATAATGCATGAAATATTTCAAAGGTTTTCCCGTCATTATCTCAGAATTTCCCACCTTAAATTAATGAGAATAACAAAAGAAATGTCACTCCTGGAACTTCTTTGATAAAGCAGTGAAGGCTTCGAGTTTAAGGAACAGTTTCTATTGAAATACTTCTTCAGTGTTATCTTAAACATCGAATCTTGAGGAACAACCTTTTTTTAACATTTCGATTGTCAGAGTCTTGCAGCTGTCTTTTAAACTTATTCTACTCTTGCAGATTGCGGAAACAGATGCTCCGGGAGTGTTCAAACTGTGGGCTATGGTTGGATCTGACCTTCATGCAGTAAAAGTTAACATACCCAGGATATTTTATGTGAACTGCAAGTCTGCAAGAGAGGGAGAAGGAACAAGTAAGGCAGTAGTTATTGAGCTCTCTGGTTTTCACCAGGCTATGAAAGTACATAGAATATGTTTTATTTCCTTTATGAAATTATTATTTTCCGACATCGTGATAAAAAGAAAAGCGAAATAGCAAGCGCATATGTAAAGTTTTATTTCTTTTATAAAACTGTAAATTGTCACAACTTGAAGACAGCCAATCATATTGCGCACGTCATTTTTGAGCTTCTTAACGCTATGAAAACACACAAAATGCACGTACAGTGTACTATCCAAATTATTTTATAATGGTATTTATTAAACCCTAAACAGCCTGGCGACGTGTTTCAAGAACACTTCCAAGGTCACATCCAGCACTGCACTTGTATGAATATTCTGTTCCTGAGGATATTTTCCAGCAACACTCAAGGTTGGTAGTGTACTTCTGTTGATTTAGTTCTATATCCATTGGAGTTCTAGTGCAAATCCCGGGCAGGGGGAAATAGCAGGGACAAATATTAAAATAACTGATTGAAAGATCATTGCTAGTGCTACCG
Source organism: Zoanthus gigantus (assembly GCA_025331005.2). Taxonomy (NCBI): domain Eukaryota; kingdom Metazoa; phylum Cnidaria; class Anthozoa; order Zoantharia; family Zoanthidae; genus Zoanthus; species Zoanthus gigantus. The sequence goes on along the minus strand of JAOBBB020404569.1, from coordinate 9,600 downwards.
CTAGTGTACGAGAATAACTATGCTACTATTAATAGTAGTACTTTAATATTATTTATATTTATTTAATATTATGTAAATAACAAAATATTTATTATAAATGAATAATAAACATTAAAACATTAATAATTTATTATATTATTAATTAATTAATTAATTGATTGATTAATTATTATTTTATTAATTATTTTCATTAATAATAAATTTTTATGTTATTAATTATGAAAGTATTATTTTAATGTTAATGATAATAAAGATGATAATGGTAACAATAATAGTAATAGCAATAGTAATATTATAAATCTGTTGAATGTAAAACCTTTTTACTTACACAAAAGGCAAACCCGACAAAGAGCTGGTACGATCATCAAGTGGTCAAAATTTCAAGATATAAATTTTACTGATCAGTGTCATGTTTGGTGTTCGTCTTTCTCAACCCCCCATTTTTTAAATTTTTCAAATTTTCTCACCTCCTCACCCCTTCGTTTATTTGGCACCTGCGAGTATAGGTCTGGTGCATGAAACTACTTATACCACACAGAAATTAGACCTCAAGGATGGGGATGTGAACTGATTGGTCAACTACATTGGAGTATTAACAAAAAACAATGAAAGATGTAATATAACTTCTAGGGTAATAATTTTAGTGTTAAAATAAAAGTACTAATGTTCCATGCTAAACCAACAATTCTATCACAATAACTTTAAAAACTTCTGTCATTAATTTTTAGCTTTTGTGTTGTTTGTTATATCATACTATTAATTTTTTACTATTACAGATTGATATGCACTTATTTATTCTATTGTCAGAAACATAAAAATAATGTTCTCATCCTTTCGGCTGGGTGAGGGGAAAATAAGGAAACGTTACCTGGATAACACCTGTCTCATTGTTTGCCATCATAACTGACACGAGACATGTATTGGTTCTTACGGCTTTTACAATGTCATCAACTATTACCATCCCCGAATTCTTTGCTGCCGAAACAAATGTTGATTCCATTTCTCCAGTGCTCGTTAGATGTACAACTGGTAGTTGAACAGAATCGTGCTCTAGAATTGTAGTAATGATGTGTGGAACACAATCCTTCAACTTGCCACCATCCGCGGCGTTTTTAGCAATTTCTTGGAAATACTTTAAAGATGTGTTAATGACAGCATTGTTTGCTTCCGTGCCACCCGAAGTAAAAATAATATCCGATTCGCTGCAGCCTATCATATCTCCAACTGATCTCCTTGCAGCCTTAATTATAGCACTTGCTTTCTTTCCTGTAGAGTGAGTGCTGCTCGGATTTCCCCAAGCATCTTTTAGCGCATTATGGATTGCTTGTAACACTGATTCTTCGAGAGGAGTCGTAGCGTTGTAATCCATATACACAATCTCTGAAACAGTGACGTTGGACTTTTCATTTTCAATTAACTGACTCATTTCAACTTCCGTAAATAAATTTATACTTCAAAACACTTATCCGAGATTTATTGAATGAGTAATCAAAGTGCTTTGATCATATAATCATTTAAACTTATAAATTAAAAACTAGAGAAACTTCTTCATCCCCCTCTTGCCGATTCATGTGTCTGACAAAACACTTTGCTCGCCCTGTGGGGGTGGGGTAAATTCTGGCCGGGTCAATTACTCTCGTGAAGAGACTGGTAAAAATCGTTAAAATAAAGATGGCTGATGTTCCCTTTATTGATCAAGAAGACTTACCAGATACAAGCTACGATCCACGAGGAGAAGTAAACCATTACAGCTATGATAACCGGATAGGAGATTTCGACGTCACATCAGAATGTCGAGTGCAGCTAGATCGTCAGTCATCCCCACAAGAACTTATCATTGCTGTTTTCGTAGTACATTTTGATACGAGAAAAGGTGACGTACGTTAATTGCTGTATATTAATAGTGTTAGCATTTTTGTTAAGTTAGTTCCAGTGAAATAAAATTAAAGTTACACATAGACGTAGTTTTTCATAGTGGGATATTTGGCAGAGTATAAAGAGCCATGGAACGATTTGAGTACGTAATTTTTTGTATCATTGAGCGTGAACCGTAGACTAGATATATTGCGTCTTCTTATCAAAAAATTTTAAATTAAATCTCTTTCTTTGCCTAATTGTTCGAGAAAATCGAGTATCTTTATTTGTAATAAGGCGCTGTTAAACTAAGTTGCTGTGGGTTAATGCATGAAATTAGAAACGTAAAATAATTACTAGCTAGTCAAAATACATTTTTTAAATTCTCCAAATAAAAAAAGCTGTCAGCACGCCAAAATATAATATATAACGAAGTTAATGGAAGTTTTCAATCAGAATGAATAAATTTAAATCTGATATAAAAAAAATTAAATATTTTGTGTCAATAATAAAACAATACAAGGAAAGGTCAAAAACTTCATTGCGCACCATACGAGACTGCTTTTACGTAATATATACCGGTAAAGCAAGTAAATTTGGTAGAAAAGAAAGAGCTTTTGATGGTTATAACTTTTTTGAATTTTTCATACCAAAAAATATTTAGTGAGTTTAATCAATTACAGGTCAAGTTTAATAGCTTTTGCCAATAAAACACATAATATTTGTAACTATGATGTAATAAAGTAATTATAAAAATAAAATGTAAAAAAGGAATAAAAAGTTCTTTTCCAAACAATATAATTTTAAAACTGTTTCGAACTTAGTATTTTTGCCTATTGATTTTAAAAATGTGTAAAAAATGATATAAATCAATAAGCGTTTTATAACTTTTGTATAGACATTTTTTTACAAGATACTCAACAAAAAAGTCCCATAAATTTCTTGTATATAATTAAGAACCACATGAATTTTCAGCTTACCATTACAAAGTAATTTCTCTTATGATATGCAGAACTCTTCATACCATAGTCAGCTTTACAAAATAACTTTAGTTGTTTATCTAATACTCCAGGTAATGTTATTGAGTGGATGAAGTATCCTGAAAATATCAGTTTATCTGATACTCCAGGTTATGTAATTGAGTGGAAATAGATACCTGAACAGACATAACTAGAATGCTGCTGAAAATGAAAAGCAAAACAATAACTGTTTATCAACAGGGTACCTAGACATGTGTTTGTCAATTTAGTTCATTACTCCATTTTCGCACTAAGGAAGGCAAAGGTTTGTCGAAACATGTATACCACAATAAGTTTTAAGAGTTTTGTGTGTTTTTTAAAAATTGATACTTAAATTGTGTGCATTTCTATTGCAATGACATCATGCAATGAAGTATCCTGAAGATATGTATCAGTTTATAAAATACTCCAGGTACAGGAGCATCTTTTTGTAGTACACTTCTATTTGGGCTTAAATCAAATACTTGTATTTTAAAGTCTACAAAGAAATGAGCTGTGCAACCCCCTAGCTCCCCCAGCTGTGGCATCCCTGAGATAATGTAATTCAGTGGAAGTATTCTAAAGATATCAGTTTATCTAATACAGCAGGTAATGTAATGGAAGGGAAGTATCCTGAAGATATCAGTGTATCTAATAACCTGTGTAATGTTATTGAATGGAAGTATCCTGAAAATATCAGTGTATAATACCCTGGGTAATGTTATTTAATGGAAGTATCCTGAAGATATCAGTGTATCTAATAACCTGTGTAATGTTATTTAATGGAAGTATCCTGAATATATCAGTGTATCTTATATCCTGGGTAATGCTATTGAATGAACATATCCTGAAGATATCAGTTTATTTAATACTTCAGATAATGTTATTGGAGGGAATTATCCTGAAGATATCAGTTTATTTAATACTCCAGGTAATGTTATGGAAGGGAAGTATCCTGAAGATCTCAGTGTATCTAATAGTTTGGGTAATGTTATTGAATGGAAGTACCCTGAAGATATCAGTGTATCTAATACTCCAGGTATTTTTATTAAATGGAAGTATCCTGAAGATATCAATTTATCTAATACTGCAGGTAATATCATTGAATGGAAGTATCCTGAAGATATCAGTTTGTCAGAAGTTGAATTCAAAGCCATGGCAAGTGGTGCACACACAATTACTCAAGACTTTATGTAAGTGTTCTTGTTAAATATTTGATTCAATGTTTCAAAATGCCTTTTTGGGTGGGTGCTTATTCGAGGTGGGCGTTAATTAACTTTTCATGATTTTCAGCAAGTAGGAACTTTATTTTGCGTGAACATAGCAATGAAAACGGCTTAATGATTTTCACACTTCACTCAGGATAATCAATTTCACTCTCACTGTGTGTCCTCGATGTGCCCACATGGAAATTGCAGTTGAAAGATAGAAGATCCCAGCGTTCTAATAGGCTGTCAGATGGTATTATCCATTGTAAGCCACTGAGGGAATGAAATAATCAACACATCTCTTGTACACTTCACTATGAGAGTTGAATTTCTTTACTTTTTCTTTTTATTAGCTTTTTTGGGGGAAGGGGGAGTGCTTATTCAAGGTTGGTGCTAATTCAAGGCTGGGTGCTAAATGGAATAAATACGGTAGTTCAGACAAATGTTATTTATGAAGTCTTACAGAACCGTAAAAAAGATCTTTTTTCCATGCACATTTTTATAAGTTGTACTAGTTGATCTGACCTGGCTTAAAATTTATAAACATTCAGCTTGATCTGCCTGTTCTACAATTGAGAGGACTTTATTTATTGATAGAAAATGGAATTTGTTTGTGATAGCATTGAATCGTGTTTTGTTCTTTTATTGTTGAGTATGAAATTGTGCAAATTACAAAATATAAAATCTTGAAAGAAATTATTGAAGCAGCAAGAATACCTTTTACTTATTGCCAATATTTGCATAGTAATTTCCTAATATATTTTAGGGGAGAAACCCAGTTAAACATTTTTAATTAATGTTTCCCAGTTTGTAGATTATTTTCCATTTCCATTTTAATTTTTGTTTTTTCTTTAAATATGTAGAAAATGTTTCTTCAGTCAGAACTAACAATGTCTTATCTAATGTTACTAATAAATTTTAAAAAATTTCAAATTACTATAGATACTTCAAAACAAAAGATAATAACTATGGCCTGAGTTGTTTTGAAAGAATATCAGTGGACAACATTGAGGAACGTGGAGCACGAATGAAGTCTGTTGGCATTGTTTGTGCTAGATATACATCATTGCATGAACATATGCCATTCTTGGAGGAACAAGTAAGGTAAATGCAGAAGTGTTTACAAAAGGTATCATCATTTTTTCTTTGTTTGGGGTACAGTTTAATTTAGCTCTCAAGTTGAGACTTTTTCAAAGAGTGAGATTTTCGGCCAAGAAAGTACTCAAAGCAATTGCATAATTATATATTATTTTATGTTGGTCAGGAGTATGTTGCCCCAGAAAATTTTTTGGAATTTACCTTTCTCAGATCCCTGGAATTACACCAGATATATAATTTATAGCAAATGCTTATATTCTATATGAGTCAGTGGCATGCTGCTCATAAAATGTTTGGAGTTGACACTTCCCAGATCTTTGGCAATGCACCATATGCTTATAACCGGGTACTTTAAAGGTCTTCCAACCAAGTACTTTTTTTTAACAAAATGAGCATTTCAAAAAGCTAAAAAGTACAGTTACCAATTAGAAAAGTGCCAGGATGGGAAAATTGCTCATTTCTGCATAAAAATGTGAGATTTAATTGAAATTTCAGAGAATCGCAGCAGTGTGCAAGACTTGAAAGCTCTGGTTTAATATCCATTTATTTGTTATCATTGACTAATATAGTTATTATAATTATCACTGCTATCATTATTACAGAAAACAGCTGCAACATCCTGGTCATTATGAAGAGCTTCTAGGCTATTATGAGTGTTACAAACACTGTATCATTAGAAACAACATTATTGCCACACCAACAGAAAAAGCTCCAGGACTAGAAAATATTCCAGTATTAAAGGTTTGTAGTTTCTTTTTCTTATACAGCATCTAATCTGGATGGATTTTTTGAAACCTGTTATTGAAAGAACAGTTTGCAAACCCAAGTGCCCTAATTATTAATTCACTTTCATTAGGACATTCAAGTTTTTGAATTATCTCTGGGGATCCAGGATGCAGTCTTTTAACATTTATAAATTAAAGTTTAAATTTGAATTGATTGTTAGATAGGATTTTTAGGTGATGTTATTTAGAATAGCATGAAGTAGTATTTTGTAGCTATAGGGTATCTGTCTAGAAACTGAAAAATATCTTCTTGAAGTATTCCAGAAATCGTTTCTAAAAAATTGAATACTCTTAAAGCACCAAGGAAGACTCCCTAGTGAACTGAAGATCTGACCATGAATCATCCCAGAAATAGTTTATAAATAATTGAATACTCCAGATCACTTTAAGCACCTAGGAAGACTCCCTAGGGAACTTGAAGGTCCGACCTTGAAGCATCCCAGAAACAGTTTCTGAAGTATTGAATTCTCTGACTTTAAGCACCAAGGAAGACTCCCTAGAGAACTTGAAGGTCCAACCTTGTTCACCACATCCCAGAAGCAGTTTCTGAAGAATTTCAAACACTCTGACTTTAAGCACCAAGAAAGAATCTTTTGTGAACTGGAGATTCCGATCTTGAAGCATCCCAGGAATATATTTTAAAGAATTGAATAGTGTTACTAGCTCTGACTTTAAAATCCAAGAAAGAGTCTCTTGTGTGCTGAAGATCCGACCTCAAAGCATCCCAGGAATAAATTCTAAATTATTAAATACTCTGACTTTAAGCACCAAGAATGACTCAGGACTGTGAGCTGGAGATCTGACCTTGAAGCATCCCAGAAATAGTTTTAAATAAAGAATTGAATATTCTGTGTTCAGGCGACTCGGATACCTTTCTAGAGAACTGAAGATTTCACCTTGAACCAACTCAGAAACCTTTTTCTAAAGGATTGTTTTTTTTCAAGACTTAAGCACCAAGCAAGCCTCCTTGAAAGCTGAAGATCCCAACTGAAATTTATCCCATAAATTGTTAAAGATTTGAATGTTCCGACTAATATCACCAATGGAGGCTTTCTATCATCACTGCTAACTAAAGTATCTCTATGGACCTCAGGCCTTGAATTTTGTTTTAAATGCCATGGAAATATCCAGCAACCATTTTGATAGTGAATCCACCAATTTTCGTACAAATGTTTTATAAATTACATATTTATTAATTTGGTACTCTAGAGCACTCTGGAGCATTTTGTCTTACTTCAATATGGTGTTCAAGTGTAGTATGCAAGATATTTAATAATTTTTAAAGTTAAAAGTAACAAAATCTTGACATCAATTTTATTTCTTTATACAAGATTACCCATCCAGCTGGCTGCTTTCCACAGTTTTTAAAGTATTTTGGAGAAAATATTTTTGTCCTATGGAAATTTGTGCTACTGCAGAAGAGAATATTGTTCTTTTCACCTCCTCCAATCGGTGTCACCTGCTATCGAGGTAACACAAAATTATTATGCAACCAGGTTACTATATCTCAGTTAGGATATTCCTAATTTATATAGTTATTATTTCTTTCTTATCTTTATATTTAAAGGCATTTTAGTATTTCCTTTGGGTAACTCACTGATTACAGGAACTAGAAGCTATTAGAGATAGGAAATGACATAAACATGGCTCCAAAACACATGTAAAGAAGAGTATCACCCAAAGATGAAAGACAGGGCCCAGTTGTTCAAAACCGATTAGCACTAACCCAGGCGTATCGTTTTAACCCATGTTCTTGTTTTCAGGGAAGTTTTCACAGTACAGGGAAGGATTTGAGCTCTAAGTTTGGGATTAACAAGTTTTGTACTAGACTTATGGGTTAAACTGACAACGTTTCGTTCGAAACCATTGGGCTTTACGATGGAGTCATGATTAGTCAAGCAATACGCTTGACTTGTCGCATGAGAGATGGCGTGGAGTGTTGCGTAGAAACTCATCCCATTCATGTCATAATTTGAAGTGGAGGCCTCCACCATTTACTTGATGAATTTCGATGGTTTCGGACAAATTGTTGTCAGTTTACCCATAGGTCTAGTACAAACTTTAATCCTTTTTTTTCATTAATCATTTTCCAAGTGATGTAAATAATTTTACTTTATTATCTTTCCAAGTATACTCTGCATGTCTACTGGCGAGTCATGGCATTCCATTTGGTTTTGAAACTGGCAGCAATCCTTTATTTTTTACCAATGTTTGCGATCTGGCCGCCCTCCACTCAGAACACAACTACATTGCTTGTAAGTATTTTTTGCATGGTTAATCTTGAACCCCTAAATTTTCTCCCGAGCCCCATTCTTCTTCCATTCCCGTTCATAATAATAAGGAGATTGCAACCATGACTTTGAATATCTGCATTCTGCAGTGTTGGTGCAAATAAAATCAGCTAAACTCTTTATGAGCCTAGTAGCCAATGGAGCCGGTGCTTATCTCCTGTTTCTGAAGTGTTAAGCAGATTGAAGTCCTTGACTTCCCCCCTCCCCCCATCCTTCCCTTCCTGGATGCTGAACTTGGCCAAACGAGGGATCACACAAAGATCACATGTGGAACTTTGGAAGGCAGAGATCTTATCAACTGCACTAACCATACCAGTCTTTGGTGCGAAAAAAATATAGCACTTGTTTTCATACATTTCTAAAGTTGATATAAATTAAGATTTATCTGACTAATATTTAAAATGTGTTGGAATTACTTTTTCTGAAATTTTGACAGATTTCCCTCTGTATTGTTGTACAGTGTGACATTTTACATGATTCTTTAAGCTACCAGAAAAGTCAGTTATCAACAGTAACCTAGTAGCGTAAATTGTGGTAGGTAGCCTTCCTCAGAACAGAGGGGGCATTTTGGCGTTCAGATAGATTAGAAATTGCATTAGAAGAGACAGATTGAGGTGGTTGTCAGCTCCGAGCAGCATCTCTCGTAACAGTTTGTGAATGGGTTAAGGAGTTGTGGCAGGATCTTTCTAAGGAAATGGTGGAATGCTCTTTTAAGAAATGTGGAATTTCAAATGCCCTGGATGGAAAAGAAGACGATTTGGTGTGGGAAGAGGAGGAAGACTTATCTCAAGAAGAAGAGAAACCCGATTGCAATGTCTATGACGAAAGGATTACTCCCAAACAGTGGCAGGAACTCTTCGGTGAAAGCGATGATGAAGAAGAATTCCATGGCTTTTGAAGAAAAAAACAAAAAAAAAACCTGCTCCTTTAGGAGCCACCAAATATGTAAGAAAAGAAATGACCAATACTTCATAGTTTTGAAATTAGCTTTAGAGTTAAGTAAATACAGATATTGGGGCTATTTTTTTGTTTTGAACTTAGTTTTAGAGTTTAGTAAATACAGATATCGGGGGGTTGGTACAAAACCTGGGGTACCCCATGGCCTACTCCATGGCGTACCCCATGGCCTACTCCATAGCGTACCCCATGGCCTACCCCATGGCATACCCCATGGCCTACCCCATGGGGTACCCTAATTTTTTGTTTACATTCTAAAAACAGCCATATACTAAAGCAACATAAACAACAACACAAACAAGCACATAAACAACCTTATCAATCAAACTATGTGATCGTGACTATAGAAAATCGCTCATAACTTCTTGTGTTTGTAACATAAAAACATCAAACTTTGTCAACATCTTCC
>JAOBBB020404464.1:0-17127 GCA_025331005.2 Zoanthus gigantus | reverse complement strand
CATCCTTTTTTTTCTTCTTTTTTTTGAGATATGAGACTGTCTGTTCAAGAAATCTAAAGTTTTATTTTCGGAAAACTCTTAAATCCGGGCTGTTTGTATTTGTCCTTTTTTTGATAAGTTCAGCATCATGGTTAAATTAATCATTTAAATCATACACTTTTGTACATCTCTAGTACGTGATTCTCTCAATGTTATACTTTGTGATGCACTTGTTTTAAACAAGCGTCGCACCTCAAATAAGCGCCGTACCAAAATCTCAGTGAAATTTATAAGCGCCGCAGCGCTTAATCGAGGATATGGTAGTCGCAGTTATCAAAACGAGAACATAACTTGGCGAATATAGCTCACAAGGTATTTCCTTACCTCATGTGTTGTTTTTCACGTTGTTACATCCCCCACGTGCGCGCGTAATGAATGAAAGAGACGGTGATGTTTTGACAATAAAATTCAAAATGAACAGAGAAATTTTACAAAGATCTGCACTTAAACATTTTGGCTGAAATTGTAATGTGGTTATTAGCAAAAATTCAGGCTTATAACGGCGAAGATTGTTTTGTGGAGTAATTGCACTCAAAATGTTTATTGTGACCAACAAGAGCTTAACTAAGAATACACGGTAATTCATTCATGCACAAATCTTGAGCTTGCTGGACTGAAATTTCAACCCAGCCCAGGGTTGAAAATTGTGCCATGTAATCGCGCATTTGATTTAATAAGGCTTTTGTATTGAAGGCAGGGCTGAAATTCCAGCCCGGTTAACAGGGCTGGGTTGAAAAAACTCCATGTAATCGGCCCCTTAGCATTGACATTGTCCTAAATATTTGATTTTTTAGTTGTAATAAAAAGTGTACTCGTGAAAATTCCATTGATAAACGACCTTATACCATAGTGACTAATGATTCGAGGGTTTAGAAGTAAATATTTTTTCGCTTTCTTCTGTTTGATATTTTAAAACTTTTGTTTTATTTGTTTATTTGCATTCAATAGAATAGTGTTGAAAAGATTACTTTATCTGTTGACCTCCATTCAAAAGAAAATAATAGTACGTTTGAGGGTTTTCTTGAACGTTCACTGGCTTTTGTTCAAAAAAGTGATTAACTTTAATCTTTAATTTTGCTCTTCAATATATTTTTTTATTATTTGTGTGTGCATGTGTCTAAAAATCATAAATCCATTTGTGCATGATTGCCATACGAATAAGAAAGAAACTTTTATTTCGACCGACAAAGATATTTCCGGCTTCCCATTCAAGCAATATATGGAATCAAAACGTGCTCTCAAAGAATTGAGGCGGAAACCTTCGCTTTATCAGATAAAGCCCTCGAGCACAACAAAAAAAGTTCTTGAGTTAATAAGAAGATTAAGGTCCTTTGTAAATTTATCAGCGTGTTACAGATAATCTACCAGATTAGAAATTCGCTAGCTTTGAAACTTCAGCCAAGGCTTTTTAAGCCTTACTGCGGACTAATTGCATCTAAGCTACGTGTAGGCTTAATAGGCAAGCAGGATTTGTTGTGTTTTAAAAAAAGATACGGTGGACTTTTATAATATTTCAAAGGGATCAAAAACATTACTCAGCACCGTGATAACTTAAATAAGGATACAATTTGTTATCAAACTGCTCCTAACAGAGGCTTAATTTCTTAGCCCGGATTAGCTTAATAGTGCTAATATGCTTTTGAATTTAATACCCATTTTGAATATATTTTAACTGTTCGGAAAATATATGCGCTTTGGTAAAGCAATGTACTTTTTTAAACTGACAAACAAAAAATGAATTATTTCTGTTTTTTACAAGTAAACAATTAAGGATCCTCCAAAATATTGAAACTGCACTTTTTCATGCCTACAGCTTTCGCCAGCAACACGAAAACACTGAAAACGTTACCAACTGTTTTGTTTATTATGGTATTCAAATTCATATCGGCAACGGATGCTTTATTCCCTTGTGGGTTTTATTTACAAACTTAATTACTTTTTTTGACTCTCAATGTCTGTTAATGAAATTTTTACCATGCTTAGTTTGATAACATGCTCACACAAACATTGGGAATTTCTTTGCAAACAATTTACGCAATAGCAAAACTCTCGTTTGCCTCGATATTTTTAAACAAACTCATTTGCAAGCTTTTCTGTTGTAACTCAGTATATTTTTTTGGAATTAGAAACGTCCAGGTTCTAACCAGTTTTCTTTTAGTATAAACTCAGATTTTGCTTTCTAGACCAAAACCTCGGAAATTTTTCTTATGAAACAGGTTGCTCAACTTGTAGTGTTGTAAAGATAAACACTCTTTCTTAGTAAGCTTTTAGACACTTTTAGCATCCGATTGTCAGTTGAGCGTCAACAAACAAACCACAAGTTCTCTAAACACGTTACAACCTGAAGTCCTAGTGAGTTTTATCAACGTTTATATTTTCAAAAAAAATTGTTGCGAAAGTTATCAAACCAAAAAGGCGTTACTTTAAAATTTTCTTTCCCAAACAAAAAAGATTATGAACTTAGAAATGTTTTTAGAAGTGGAATGCTTGTGGTAGGAAACAAAGCCAAAGGTCACCCCTGGAGAGCAGAAAACTGACTGTTTGAAAACAAAGACATAAAAAGAGCAATTTATAAAACAATAACATTTCATGAACATGCAAAAAAATTACGTTGTTTAAACTCAAGGGAAAGCCACAATGTTAGTTCTGTTTTTTGCACTAGCATTATTACGACACAAATTCAGGTTTTAAATATATATTAGTATTTGATTTTGGCCTTTTTTTTTCTATTTCAATATATATATGTATACTATTTGAATAACAAATTAATATTACTTAGTCTTTGAATAAATCCGCTTCAAAATCTACATGTTAACAAACAGATTCATTTGAAAGCATTTAATTCTTTCCAGACGGCGTGCAGCCATTTTCCTGTCCAATGTTTTTAGTATTGTTCTTCCAAGTACATTCTATAATTGTCTTTCTTATTGTTATTCTTTATTACAATGGTCCTTTGAGTTTACCAAGGTCGCCATATTTGAGCATGCGCATCACCATAGACGGATTCATGCGTTTCATTTGAAATACCGGTACCTCTGAAAGGCATTTCATTCATACTAGCTCCGATTGACGTGGTCGGTGTTGGCGAGGGGGGTGGTGTGGGGGGCCAGTAAGGAACCGCATTCATACCGTAATATTTCTCCGCACCACGGGGCAGTGCAATACATTGCGAAGCTGTCCTAGAGTAGATTGGAGCAGGCTCGCTTGAAGCTTGAAGAAATTGGCAGCACGAGGCCAGATGCGTTAAAAGATTTTCTTTCAGCCGTAAATCAGCGTCTTTCTCGTTTTTAAGGTACTGAATGACTCGATTGGTACAGTCATTAAAACCTGCCCTGTATTTGCATAGAGCATCTGAGACCCTGTCATTGACCCACTCGCGACCTGTTAAACAAGGCAAAAAAAATATTCAAAAATGAAAGATCACCTGCATACTTGCAGACACCAATTGACAAATGCACGAGACAATCATGGAATCTTTTTGACGCCTCGAAGTTGAAAAATGACACAATATACAGACAATTGTTACCTGAAATTTTTTGACTCCTGAGCATTTTTAGGTAGTTCACCGCCATCTCCAGAATTTCTGCTTTTTCCATTTTTTGACTGTATTGATCCGGCTGCAATGTCAATGAGAAATACAACGTTTGAGATGCGTCATTGCAAAATTCACTCGAAGAGTTCTAATTTGATGCTTTATCTTTAGTCCTGAGTAAATTCACTAAGTTGGCGCTAATTCCTTTACGTAAAAAGCGCAAAACTCATAGAAAAAGTTGGCCTAATTTGATTTTAGTAGCAAGTTCAGGCTTTACTTACATCTTGATATAGCGCGCTGAACACGAGTGACTTCAGCTCGTCTAAACTGTTGTTAATTCTTGCACGACGCTGTCTTTCCAACTGTGGCTTTGATGACTGCAAAGGGACGCAATAGATTAGCATTTATTTTACAAGATGAAAACTTTAATAATAATACTGGCAAAAACTTTAGGAAGAAACAAACTCACTTGATGTCGACGTTGTCTACTGACTCGCTCGGCCATTATATCAATCAAATTTGACTAAGCGCTTGATAAATCTCAACTATGATGACAGAATTCTGTCCTTGGTAACTCCTTTGCTTTTTCAAATAGCTGAACTTTGCTTCTGGCAGAGAAATGAAGTGAATCGAGGCGACGAGTCTTGCATTTTATCGTTAAGTGTTCACGGGCTCACTTGCTTAGGGATGTACCCATAACACATTTTTAACCAATCAGAACGCGTCGCTAAGCCATGTAAATTTCTCGGTTCAATTGACACACGCGAGCGATTCAACCGCTGCGTATGGCGATGGCATCCCATTTATCAAGGGGGTGTGAGCGCGGACTAAAAACGTTGCGATTGGTCCGTCTCGTGTTGTTTGCGGTGATTTCTTGTCCTCTACTATTTCAGACTATTCTTATTAATATTTTGGTTTCGCGTGGGTCCGTGTGCTACTTATTCCAAATTGTCATGCTAATTGCCTCGTTTGTTTCTGCAGTTGAGGAAGTCTAAGATTGTGCAGAGTTACGAAAAACATTTTAAATCGCATGTTCAGATATCCAAAATCGCACATTGTTTTCAGCGCGCATCGTATAGCACAATTACAAAGGTGAATATATCGTGTAATCCTTGAAAATTCTTACTCTTTTTCTCTAAAAGTCTTAACTGCATAACGAAACCTCTTTAGATCTGTTCGGAATAGAATTGCCTAAAGTTTTAGGAACGTCTATGGTAAACCTGTTATCGAGCAATATTACGCGGTACCAAAAATAAGACAATAAAGAAATTTTATCATTGTTTTTTTTCAATGCAATATCACAATAATAAATTTTGTAAGCTTTTCTCTGCAGTGAGATGTTAAAACTGACTGCATTTTAAAATTCCAAAGTGGTTTTCGCGCTAAAGCGAGTGAGACCAAAGATCATTCCGACTGCATTTTTTCTTAGTTCACTGTCAAAGACATAAGACAATTACTAACAAGCAGCAGTGTTTTTCCAGCTAATTAATTGCGTTAAACTCGCAGATCTGAGCAAAAGTTGACAGTCTCTAACAAATTCGTTTTGAAAATAAACTGTCTATTTAAATATATTAAGTTTAAAATTTTATCGGGCAGAAAAACGAGTTGGGTCAAGCAAACATCAATGAGACAGAAAAAGTAAATCTTCAACTATTTAATTAACTCTGTCTCTGCAAATTACAAAGTAAGTAAGTTCTCTTTACATAAAATTAATCAATTGACAAGTATAATGACTGAGGGCAGGTTTCTCTTGTGAAAGGTTTTTAATTTTTTGTGTCATTTACCAAGTTCATGTAGCACTATATATGGATAAAATTTGAAATGCTGTTTATTTGCTGCATAACAAACTTGTGCAGTTTTATCTTGAAAAGAAAACCGTTTTTTGTTTAATCGAGTTCTGCATCTGAATTATTAAATTTTTATTGTTGCATAGCATTAAATTGCACAACTGATTCTCTTGACAACATACCTAAATTTAATGCCAACAGAAATACTTCCTTTACATTTCTCGGAACAGCTTTTAAAAATCAAAACTTCAATACTTCCAATAAAAAGATAAGCAGGTCTTCGCTGAATTACGTGCTAAGAATTCGTTTGAATCATTTGTGTAGTTGCGGTTTTAATTACGAAAGCGGTAAAATGGTTCTTCGATAGTAGGTGAGAAAAGGCCGGTAACTTTTTACACGGTGAAAATACTCACGTATATCTAGACAAAGGCATTGACTTTTATCAGCGAAAAAATGTTTTGTTTTCACTAAACATTAAAGAAAAGTTCCATTTTAAAAGCTGAGACCTTCAGAGAATGGCGAAATACAGGGAAAAAAATGAAATACAAAAATAACGTTTTGAAGACCAAAACTCGGCTGGGGTATTTGATTGTTTACAAGACAATGGTGGGTTTGCATAACTATTTAGCGGTAATTTTACCTTTTTTGTCTTTACTATGTCGTAGAGAAATTTTTCCCCTTTTAATTTTTCTTTATTTTAATATTGGAGTAGCTCATTTTGAAACCAATCACAGCAAAAAGCTTTTAAGGTGTTGTAACGAAATGTATTTTGTTGCAAATATTTCAGTTGTGCACCTTCTACACAAGAACCAATGTTCGGTTTATATATAATCCTGATTTGTGTCTTGACAATACATTTGCTTGCGTAATTTCCTCTGTATTGTGAGGCACCATGTAAATTTATAAGTTGCAAATGGTTTTTGCAATTGTTATTGTTAAACCTAATATTTTTAATTAGGTTCTAAATCAAAGATTTTCGTTTGAGAAGACAGGTGTTTCAAAGTATTTGCCTTCTCTGATGTATACGAAGCGACCAAAATTTTAAGACAACTGAATTAATAGATATATTCCAACTTATCAGGAGCTTTTCTTTGTTTTTTTGACTAAATCAGCACGATGAAAACATAACAGGACGGTGAATCTTTTGAGCGTATAAAACACGCCTTTCCTTCGGTAAATGGTGAGCATGGTCAACGAATAATGGTTGAAATAATTAAACAGGCGGGATCTTTGCTGCCATTGAAGTGCCGAAATGAAACAGCAAGGCCAATATATGACGAGCGTTTATCACTTACAGATTAGCTACAATACAGCTTGCTTTTTTTTAAAGATAAAGCAGACGGCAATTATATCAAAATTGGCGGTTCTGAATCCTTTGGGAACATGTTTTATAGTTTTCAAGTTGTTGTCGTTTTTTGTTCAACTAAGTCAGACAATTTGAGATCAATTAAGCTTGATTTAAAGTTAAAGATACTTTAAAAGAGTATATTAGCAAGCATTCTCCAAGATGATCAACTGACCTTTAGTCTTGCCAAGGCATTTTTAAAAATACTAAGCTATTTCTTTTTTATTTACGCGTGGCTCTCCTTTATTTTACTTGTCTTGAAAAGTAGATATGATTCGCTTTGAACCGTACAAGCTGTGACAAAAGCCTGTGAATTGATCATTCATTTTGTTTGTCACGAGGAGTAGAAATAATTGTCTTCATTATTCTAACGTTTAAACCAGTTGATGAAACCTTTTAAAGTGACCATCCATTTTGTTTGTCATAAAGGGTAGAATTAATAGAGTTGTTCGGTACTTTCTATCTAGCTCGTGTTAAACCAGTTGATGAAACTCGCGGTGACCAATAACTTTTTTCATTTGAAAAGCAGAAATGATTAGTGTTGTTCTTGTTAACTTTTGAAACAGCTAATACAACTTGATATTTAAAGTGTACATTTATGGGGTTTTTTTCAAGAGTAAAAACGATTGGGGTAATAATTGTTCTAGCATTTGAAGCAATTTAGTTACGGATGCCCAACTGAAAGTGACCATTCATTTTAATTGACTTGAAGAGTGAAACTTTTTAGTAATTGGTGTTAGGTATTTTGAACATTTAAACTAGTTGATAAAACTTTTGCTAGCTCAACTAAAGCTAAGCATTGTTAACACAAATATATAATTAGTTTAATGACTTGCAGCCGCTAAAAATGGGTCATAAAAATTGCACCCGAAGCCTATATGCTAGATTCCATTCGTGCCATTTGAAACAAAGTTGTTTCCCATATTTGAATCAAATAAAATGCTTCATTCTGTTTAGGTATATATAGCTGTTATCTATTCGTGTTTTTGGGCTTGAAGAGTAGAAATTAATAATTAGTGTTCAGTATTCATTCTAACTTTTGGACAAGTTGATCAAACCCTTTAAAGTGACCATTCATTTTGTTTCTCTTGAAGAGTAAAAATGATTGGTGTCATTCACTCTAACTTTTCAACCAGTAGACGAAACCCTATAAAGTGACTACTCATTTTGTTTATCTTGAAGAGTACAAACAGTTGGTATTATTCAGTTTATCTTTTGAACCAGTTGATGGTCCCAAGGGCAAAAATCAATTTAAGTTTTGATTCAGTTGATGAACATCGAGAAACAAAAGTCACTATATAACTGGTTGGAATACACCCTTGTTAATTATTCGAAAGAATTAATGCTTCAACTTATGTTCAAGCGAAGCCTAGATAAGATTTAGGACCAAAAATTTATAGAATAATTGCTACTTGCAATTGCTTGACCAACTCAAAACTCCAATAGAGAATAACTAAATGAAAAAAAGATTTGTTTGAATTTGTGTTAATGTTGTTTGGCTTGTCATAGTAAAGTTGCAGTTAAGATTATAGCTATTGTCAGCATCCAAGATATTAGGATTATACATTCCGTTAAGGTTGCAAAGTGGTATTAGTCAGTGGCAATTTTTTCTAAGAGATATGGTGATGATCCTGATGTTTAGACAAAAGTTCATATATTTTAAGGGATGAGGGGAGAGGGAGAGAGAGGTGGAGGGAATATAGCTATGCATATTTTTTCAGTTGCTAGCTAGAGGAAAGTGAGCGCAGTTGGTAAGATCTCTGCCTTCTAGCCGCAAGGCCACCGGTTCGATTCCCGGCTTTGCCGAAATTCGAATATTTGTGCGACCTTCTTTTCCGCCTAAGCTAACTCAGCTTTCCATCCTTCTGGGGTCGGTAGATATGTACTAGCGTCTACTGGGAGCTAACCTGCGATGGATTGGTGTCCCAGAGACTCTAATCCGCTTAACACTACAGAAACCGGAAATAAGCGCCGGCTCCATGGGCCACCTGGCTAGTAAAGGATTTTGCTAGCTTTAGAGGAAAGTGAAGAAGGTTTTGGAAACCAAAAAGGTCAAGGACAAATGTCCAACAAACAAACAAAAAAACAAACGAATAACTTTATTTATACTTGGAGTTTTAGAGTAGCTATAAAGCTAATTTTTTTGAGACTGACACACACACGGCACAATTGAAAACCCCAGCTGGTAGAAGGCAAACCAGTTGGCTATGTACAAAGTGTGGTGAATATGAGTCAGGGATCACCCAAGACAAATCCAGACAGTGGTCAGAGGGAAATTTGGACCCGGAATATCCGCATACAAATTTAGCACCCTGACCACTAATTTAAGCCACGCTGCTACCTAGTACAGTACTTCAAGCACTTTTTTGGAGTATAACTCCAACTAAAACTTTCTAATATCTTTTTCAGTTCCAATTTCTCTAAAAAAAAGAGTTTTTATCCTGAAGCTCTTCCCCCGCCGGCTTAAACCACATCACCCTCCGAAAATTTAAATTTGAAAATTGTACCAAATACCAAACATTCAATGATATGTGAGCCAACATGTCTCCGGCAAAATTTGCCACAAAAATGGCGTGTTTGACTCCATGGCCTCTCTTTACTTAGAAACCCTAAAATATCTATTGAAATACCAGCGCCAACAACAATAATTGGTTTAATCCCACGACGATACCAAGTCACCGTTAGCATAATATCTTCTGAAGAAACGGGTCAGTTTAAGGCCCTTAGGAATATACTACTTGGTTAAGAAGTTTTTGCGCTGTTACTTTAAGGAGAACTTAACCCTAAAATTGAATTTTCATCATTTGAACATTTAGGCATAGTAGAACAACTATATG
The DNA here is from genome assembly GCA_025331005.2 of Zoanthus gigantus. NCBI lineage: Eukaryota > Metazoa > Cnidaria > Anthozoa > Zoantharia > Zoanthidae > Zoanthus > Zoanthus gigantus. The sequence continues at coordinate 7,587 of JAOBBB020404464.1, read as the reverse complement.
ATGTTTTTTTTAAGCTGTTAGCCGAGCAGTTCAAAAAAATTTGATATTTTGTAACGAATCAACAACATTTGATCGAGATACAAATAAACTTCTCTTCTGTTCGGCTCAATATGAGATGTCAGCGTTTGTTTATGACGTATGTTAAGATACTAGAATGATTAAAACGAGGAAAAATATGGTTACTGTGAGGCTTTTGGCTGCTGTAAAAGAAAAACAACTTCAAAAGACAGATCGCCCAAAAAAATATCAAGATATCGAAGAGCACACTGCCATATTTATGCTCTGAATACGTAACCTACTCATACTATACCGCTGACAATCTCATTTGCGACCACGTTAAAAAAAAACTTTTCTAGAGAGTTTTCTTAGTTTCTCTATTCAATTTCTCCATGTGATTTGACTTTAACTTAAAAAAAACTTCACAGAGTTAATCTACTATACCAATAGATTCAAACAAAAATAGGTTAGTTATAGCATTCAGTTCTTCTTTAATCCCTGTGAGTGTCCCCCCTGCCCCGAGGGCTTAAAACCCAATCTGGGTTAGGCAACTTTTTAGAATGTGCTTACTTCAAAAAAAGCTAAGTTGTGTTTTGTAACAAAAAGATAAGATATGTTCTGAGGCAATTTTTAGCTGTATATATTGAGAACCTGCATCAAAATAGTAGGTCATAAAATGTGTGTTTTGAGGTCAAATTCAGCTGTTAAAGATAACCTTCCATCCGAATTCTGATTTGTGGATCAAGTTCTTCCAAAACGTGATTTTTATTTTTTCAGGGTAACGTGTTTGAGCCGGAATTTTGGGGATTGCAAGGAAGTTTTCCTTGCTTTTTTAAAAACATTGCCCGCAACTTGAATGACACAAATATTTGTGTCTCATGGTATAGAAATAAAGACAAATCGATCAAAATCTTTAATAGATTTTTGATTTTTTTAGAAATAGTTTTTGTAATATTGATCTATTCCGACAAAGTCCTTTCCTAATTATCCAATGTTCCTTGTTCCACCTGTCCTTTACGTTTGGCAGCTTTAGGATCCCGCAATGAATTGTGGGATATATTATTGAGAAAAGAAAATGGCGGTAAGAGTCAATAACTTTTAAACTAAGTAATTTCCCGAATTTATTTTCATGTAAAATTCGGGGATCCGGCCTGTATCTCCAGGCCAGTAGATAAAATGGCAGATGGCAGCAGGCTTGCGTCGGCTGGAAATGATATCAAAATATGGGAGTTGCCCGAACTACCTCTTGTAAAATCGCTGTGCCATCATTCGCAAACAATTGGATCGATATGTTGGAATCACAATAGTATCCTTTGCTGAGAAACGTTATAATAAGTATGCAAGAATTATTTTTTTTTTATATTTTTACGGCGAACATAAAATACTGAACAGAATTCTGAAAATTCTAAATTCTATTAAAAAAAAGTAGGTTCTCCTGTTCAAGAAAAAGATCTTTTATTGCTTTGAAAATATTTTTTATTGAGGACGTCTTCGGTCATAATTTGGTACGTCGATAGATTGTTAAACTTAGAAAGGTTGGATTTTTAATAGGTTATTTAGAAGCATATTCAATAACTCGAAAGATTGTTTTACTTGATATATATTAACTTTATACTTGTCTTGCAAAATTTTTTATTTAAAGACCTCGGAAGTATTAACAATGTTTCTGAGGTATTATATTGAGAACATATTAATTTTTAAGTTATGCATTAATATGGTCACTTAGTTATGACCCCCAATTCAAAGTGAAACATTTCTATGTAAATTAAATTTTTTTGAACTTGAAATATATCTAGTTTTAATTTTGGTTGAAAATGATGTTCTGTGTCATTTCTAAAATTTTAAATATATAATTAATTCATTATAAGGTAAAAAAATACAAAGCTAACCAATACACTCAAGCAGTGTATATGCTAAAACATATCCAAAAAGTAATAATAACTTTCCGAACTTTCATAAACACACTAGCTACTTGTGAAAACAGAGTTACTTAACTTCCTAAATGTTCAACTGATCTTTTCATTTTTAAAAGTAATGCATTTGTGCTATCAGTACTTCATGTTCATCTTTATAGCCACATTTCACAAGCATTGTGCTTTTACTACACCTTATGTTCTTTTTGGGAACTCGAGTCTGTTTGCTAGCTATGCCATGCTGATGAGGTCTAAAAAGGCCAAAACAGCTGTCCATGACTGCTAGCATTCAGGCTCACTATATTTTTATGGTACAGTGTAGTTTGAGGGGGTAAAGACTGCTACCAAGGTTGCTATAGTGTCTATTATTGTGGTTTCATGTTAGCTACTAGCACTTTTGTGCTATCTGTACTTGAAGTGAGATAATCACACTAACTAGCGGTAAACTAGTTTGAGCTGGAGGGTGTTTCTAAAGGAACAATTTAGTAATAAAGATGTAAATTCTACACTGTAAAAAAGAGAGAATACTTACTGAGGTTTCAGACGTTAGTCCTGCATCGGAATAAAGCCTTTTACTCCGACAAAGGACTAATGTCCAAAATGTCAGTAAGTATTCTCTCTTTTTTACGGTGTAGAATTTACATTTTTACAACTTAAAGTTGAGTAATTAGTGAATAACTGTAGCCCTAAATGTTTTTGACCTGGCACACACACCATCCTATACACACACCAATTTATTTTTGGATTATGTGCTGGTCATCCACACATGATTGGTACTGTATGTGTTCAAAAAAACTCACCCCCAATCTATAAAGAAACTCCCAAGTAGTTAATCCTTTCACATGGAATAAGATAGCTCTAACGTAGGACTAGAGGAATGAAGGATTTTCCCTTAAGGTTATTTCTTAGGGAAAAGGCCTCTACCCTAAGGTTAATTCTAGGGGGAGGAGGTGAGGGCTTTACCCATAAGGTCATTTCTAGGGGAAAAGGCCTCTACCCTAAGGTTAATTCTAGGGGAAGGAGGTGAGGGCTTTACCCCTAAGGTTATTTCTCGGGGTGGTGGTGAATGCTCTTCTCCTAAGGTTATTTCTAGGGGGAGGAGGTGAGGGCTTTACCTTTTAAGGCTATTTCTAGGGGTGTTGGTGAAGGTTCTACCCCTAAGGTTATTTCTTGGGGGAGAGGCCCCTACCTTAAGGTTAATTCTAGGGGAAGGAGGATAAGGCTCTTCCCCTATGACAATTTGCACTATGTAGACAGGCCCTTGAATTTTCCATTTTCCATATTAAAAGGTCACTATAAATTAATATTTTTGCAAAATAATTCTACTTTCTCCTTCTATGACTTTTTAATAAAATAAATGATATTAACAATCTTTATTTTTTAGTGAGAGAAATGTAAATTTATTTGTTTTGTTACACTACATATGTATGCAATGTATATATTAGAGGATTAAAAATCTCAAAATTGCCAGAGCTAATTAAAATAGTACAGTTATATGGCTACACGTAAAATACAACCCTAGCTCAGAGTTTCTGGAATGTTTAGCTCCGTTGTCAGAAAAAACTCTCTGATGAAAGAGCTAAACACTCCAGAAACTCTGAGTTCGGGTTTTATTTTATGTGTAGCCATATAGTTATACTATTTTTATGTATGCAATGTATACAATCTAAACATTTGTAAATTGAAAGTATATTTTATAAATTTTTATTCTATGTGACTTCTGAACCTATGCATAACACAACTGCATGACTTTATGACTGTGCAAACTACATCTGAGAGTCCAAGAAAATTTTTGTTAAGGCATAAAATATTAAGTATGTATATACCATAGTTTAACACAGTCTCTACAAATATGCTTTATATTAATGTTCACTTAACCACATTCTAAAGATCAATGTCTGGCTAGTGCTGCCGCTGGAGATAATGTGGTTTTAACTTATATGAAAGGGAATTCCTTTACTACTACGGAACTGGCCACTGGGGTGAGTGAAAAGAAACTAATGAAGATAACATCAACTCATGTTTTAATGTAATGTTTGAGGTTTTGTTTGTAATATCTACCAGTTTTAAATGTAAATGACTGCGGGTTCTTTTGATAGTGTTAGCCACGTTTTGTTGTGAAATATTCAAAAATACTTGCGAGAGAGATTGAGAAGTCACACCTCCAACAATACACACAGTTGTAAGTAGTGTAAAACTGCATTGGCATTTAGGAATATTTAACTTCATACTGAGGCTAAGCTGTACTTTGTTGTCAGCTGCAACTGCAAAAACGAGAAAATGGTCTATTTCTTAACTGTGGTACACAATTTACTTTTAATGCCCGGGGCATTAAGAATGGATCAAGCTAAACATTGAATTTTTCAAAAAGGTTATCAGATTACTCTGGACAGCAAGAAAGTAAAGACTCCTGCCGGCAATCTCCTCCTGGTACCAAACAAAGAGCTTGCTGTAGCTGTTGCAGTTGAGTGGAACTCACAGAAAGACACAATAAAGCCAAATATTATGCATCTTGTGAGTATCATAGGAAATAAATTATTTCTTTTACTTGCTGCTTTGGTTTAGTATATAGCATTCTTCTTAAACATGCAGCTGCTTATTTTTCAAATTGTTTGATTTAGAAATAGTTTGTTGATGTTTTATGCATTAACTAAAGGAACAAATTAAAACTTTGGTGTATGTTATGTACAGTATTCCAGAAACTCATAGCAGTTAATCAATATTTAGAAGATCTACTCTAAGTTAACTTGTTTTTTGAATGACGTGACTGTATAATTAAGGTTACAGGATAGGATAGAGGTGTGTTTTGCAAAAATTACATTTGCGCGCCACGTTTAAATGATTTCCCTTAAAGTATGGTCCTTTCTAGAGTCAAATAAATGTAGATTCGTGCTTTGATGGCAGAATTTAGAAAAATATTTAGAGTCAAATACACAAAAGAACCTCTTGTCCGCCAAACGTTAACTCTCGCGCCTGCTTTGGCTAAAAGCTGTCAAAATGTCATTTTTGTAATCTTGAATAGTCATACTTTAAAAGGGTGTCGGGTAATTTCGAGTTTTTGAGTGGTTCAAATTTGACAGTACTTTTCTTTCAAAAGTTTAGAAAATAAGTTAACAATGTGCTGATTTGAGGAAAATTCTATTATAATACAATTACAGAAAAATTCCCGACACCCTTTTGAACATCTGGCTATTGTCAATGAGCAGTGAAAATTTGCACAAGTTTGATTGAAACCAGACGAAGTTATAACCTTTGAAAGTCGTCAAGATACCCAAATTTCTATTTGTTAGAAAAAAACGAACAAAGACTTCACGGGAATGGTGGTCTCTTGCTGACACTTTAACACCTCTTCGAAGATAAAGTTAATATAATTAGGCAGGGCCAATCACAGACAGGTCGGAAGTTCCGTGTGGATTGCTGCCTGTCGCGTACTTACCACATATTCTGTTTTTATATTTATCCTTGTGTACTTTGCACGCCATAGCATTACTTTGTATAGTTTTCTGGGACGTCTTCGGAAATATTTTATCAGAATGAGCAAAAGGAAAAATTAAGCAGCATCGTCCTGTGGTTCAAAAAAAAAGTCGAATGTCAAATTCAACTCCTGAGGGAAACCTTTTAAATAGTTCCGAAAGTTCTCCTGGTCATTTGCGACAGCAGATGATTTATGAGATGATACAAGTCAGGTAAGAGAACGGTGTTGAAAAAATTTTTTTTTTAAATTTCATTATTGCTCTGTTTTTTGTATGAAATAACTTAAAATCTCAATACTTACAGATACAATGGCAAAGAGTTCGCGACATTTATGGAGAATGGTGTAAAGGACCGCCTAAAAAGACGTACTTGTAAAACACCAAGGCAAGTGAGGTGGCAATTTTATTGCGACTGGGCTTACACTTTCATGGTAACTATTGCCAAATACGGAGATACGATGTTGTCTTTGAAAGTCTGTTTTTATATACTGTACCGACTATGGGATAAAGGAAGACATTGGCAGTGACAAAAAGGCAATAATAATGCTTAAATTATACGTTAATTTACGTTTTTAGAAAAAGGAGATTGGACCAGATCATGCACAGTTTGCGTTCCCGCCGTCAGTATTATCTTTTATCCGGTGCATTGCTCCTGGAGATATTGTAGGAGAAATTTGAGAGGTAACTATACTATCTGACTTTGTGTAAAGGAAACCATTAACAATAATTTTATATGAAAATTCTTTTTTCTGTAAATATTTTTGCTGCTGCTGCTATCCCTACTGAAACTGACATAATCGTTTTTTATAACTGAACCATTTCTATATTTAATTTTTGTTTTGGTAGTATTATAAGTTAATGTTCTCTTTTGCATTTTTTTGTAGGACGCCCACAAAGTTACCATGGAGGACTTTTGTGATGCAATGGAGATGCCAGATATTTTATAATAAATAAGTGTACAAAGCAAAACATTCTGTTGATGTTGGTTTAGACTATCAATGTATGAAGTCCTGCAAAAAGAATATTTAGCATAAATTCGCTAACACTGTTTCACAAAAAAAATATGGTATTGATGAAAGAAGTAGTGAACAATTAATTTGCCATTATCATAGTATACGTAGTCTCGCTGTTTCATTCACAGCTTCATTAATTACCACCAGTCATATTTTCTTTCACCTTCCCTTTCCTTGAGCTTTCTTTATGCCCCTACTTGCTTGGGTTAGTGTTCTCTTCGCTTTGCCCCTTCCCCCTCTACTGTTACTACTGCCATCAGCATAAAATCCTTGTGATGATACTGTGCTTCACCCTCGTCATGCACGAAAGCTGTAGCCTTCTTAATTTTGCTTCTTTTTAATTCCTTTCTCCTTGCCTTAATACTTGGCTTTTCTTTGTGTTCTGCCCCGTAAATCCGAACTTGGTCCACTTTTTCCCAGGCCTTTGACATTGTTGGCCTGATAGTTACATCTAACATGGGCAATAACAGTGAAAAGGTGACCCTCATACCACTGTTAAATAGCAATACGCCAAGGTTTAGAGCTGTGCTGTTTTCCGTCCGTGAGGTGTACTGGTCCTTTGGCGCAATACCCCAAATAACATGGTGCAAGGACTCGTTAGCATTTTGAGTAGCACACCGCTCACAGCCAGTGAGAAACTTTTCATCTCTAAGACGATCAAAGACGGGTTGCGTGGCTTTCACTACGGCAGGGGGGAGGGGATTTTTTATTGGCTGGTGTAAATTCGTGCCATTTGCCATATCGCACTGGTAACTACACCAAGATGCAGAGCCGTTTGGGCAGAAATCATGTTGCTCATTATATTGGGAGCTGGCATAATGGTGTAGAATTGCCTTTGTTGCTTTTGCCATGCCTTTTGAATCCCCTTTATTTTGCCTAATTGCCAGGCCATAGAAGTTTTGGATTGTGTCGATCCTTGCTGTGGTCAAGCGCCCTGCCCCACCCAAACCTTTACCATATGCAAGCTTCTCTCCTACAAATAAATTACAAAAAAAAAACAAGTACAGTAAAGAGAATGCTTTTATAAGTATATGTAGGTGTGCTGTTTATAATGTTTGCATGTGTGTATTATTCTGTATGAAATCTGTATAAAAACACAATGAAAAGGTTGGCAGAGATTATGCTAGAGTTAACTCGCATCAGAACTCTGGGATGGGGTCGTCAACGGCATAAGCAACTTTCAAAATTAAT
>JAOBBB020404361.1:1144-17128 GCA_025331005.2 Zoanthus gigantus | reverse complement strand
TACCACCATAATGGCATTATAGCAGCTCGTGAACTTGGGCACACGATGTACGGTTACACATTGTAGGATTGCATTGTATATATATATGTTAGAGAAAAATTCAAGAGAACTACACGTTGAACTACAAGCCTGTTTCGTGGTTGCCTACTCATCAGGAGATTTAATAAAAAATATACTTTACCATCATAAAGTATATTTTTTATATATTTTATATAGTTTTGATATTTATCTGGCGAGTGCAGTACAATTTTTTTGCGGTACGAAACTATATAGTAATAAACATGCCGCTTCAAATGTTTTTTTGTTGATTTGACTGTCTTTGAATAATATATATAATATGAACAGTTTTGATTCGTTCAGTAAGGTGCTTACAGTCTTAAAACCATACAAAATACTGTATTTTCTAACATTTATGAAGGATGTGTGTTATTTAAGTGTTTCTATAAAGTACTTACAACTTCCTGTACAAAAGCCTTGCTTTTTTCATGATATTAAATGTTATAAATGGTTTTGAGGTCGCATCATATATTACCTGGAAGTCACGCAAAATACATTTATTAAAAAGGAAACAAACTTGTTAAATTTTGCCTAAATTTTATTTAGTGATGATAGAGAGTTAAAAATTCCTGTTCATCTCTGAGATTCCCATTTAAATCATTTGTTGTTTCCATAGACTGATCAGAAAATTTTATAAGATTTATTTTAATTCTTTCATTTTCCAACCTGTGAGGCACTGTTTAACCAAAAAAAATATTGTTTTGAAATCTTACGAAAATACACTTGAACTTTGCATTTAGAAAGTATTGGTGTTGTAAACATTTTGTTTTGTTTTGCTCAATATTTCCGTGAGTTTTTACTCTGCTTAATTTTAGTCATACGTATCCATTATATTTTCATTTTGTAAAATTCATAGTTTTTCTAGTTATTTTTATTCATGTTGCATGACTTTTTAAAAGCCTCGGCTTGAGTATGGGATTATATTAGTATTCTCTGAGACATAACAAAGTAACATAGGCTTTATTTCCCACCCGGAAAGAAAAGGATTACGTAAGTAAGTAGGGAAGCTGGCCTGCACTGATGATAACCTGCTTTCTTAGTTGTGGCTTCATTGGTTCAGTTGCACAGTTGGTTAGAGTGCTGTACGGGTACCACAGCTCGGTTATCCGTTCAGAACTGTCAAAACCTGAACTTTTTTTTCAGACACCTTTCACAATGTTTAAATAGCAAACATAACCACAAAGATCCTTCATATTGTTCTAACATAGTTTTGTTGTCGAGTTAGTTTGCATGAAGTGTGCCAATATTTAATAGTTAATTCGAGAAACCAGCACAGTTGATGAACTGAACAGAACTGGAAGTCACAGATTAGGTAATTTTAATATTCAATTTTTATCTCTCAAACAAAATTTAAAAGGAGAATGTAACAAAAAATACACATAGATTGTTATTTTTAAATTGACTTTGTACTGCAGTTTTTTCCATCAACATTATGAAACAACTTTTACGGCTATGAAATCGATACAACTGTCAAACTCAAAAGAAACGTAAAAAAAAAACTCACTCTGGCTTCAGCTGGCAAGGCTCAACACTAACCTTTAGTTTTTTTTTAGTTTAGTGACTAGTGACAACTTAGATGTTACCAGCCAAGCGTTGAAATCCTGAAATTCTTTCTTGTAAGACAGAAATTAGAACATTCGGTCAACTTCATTTTGTTCACTAACCAAAGTGGCTTTTGGAAATAGAAAATCTAGTAGCGAAAACTGAATTTATACTAGTCTGAGTGTAGCTGGTTGGCAGCCGTACTCGATATTTTACATAAATATTTTTATTTTCATATTATTATTATTAGGTAGAGATTCCCATAGTTTACTTCTGCCGTCTCCGGCTTAAAACCATTTGAACTTTTGCTCATATTGTTTTTTTTTGTTCTATTAAAACTAAAAGCAATTGAAACAACATAAAAAAATAGAGGACTCATAAAGTAAAATTTTACAATGCATAATTTCACTTTTATACCATTCCAACGGATGAAATTATTTTGATTGTCAACTTAAGTATTAAAATAGTGTGAGAAGGTGACATTTCAAGTATTATTAGCATCTTTGTCAATGAGCAACTGATTTAAGACTTAAATGTGTCGATGATCATTTAAAATGTTTGAACAAAGGTTAGTGAATTTTTATGTCAAGTAGTGTTTCTCTTAAATTCCCACGCGTGAGTTAGATATCTACTTTGATTTAAACCTCATACAGTATAAGTACAAAGACATGTGTTTATTATTTATACAGTGCTAAATGTTTTTTCATGACCGTATGTTAGCATTATAGCATGCCACAGTTTTGAAAAGCAATTATCTTAATAAAAACCACATAGGTTTCCTTTTGAGCTTACCTCCAAACACCTCAGCTATTACAGATTCAGTAATCAAACAATTATTTTTAATTCATAAATTATTGGTTTAGAGTCAAATTTTATTAGATACCTGGCATGAGCACCTTGAATAGTTGAGTATTTTTATTATTTGAGCCGCCAGTTCTAAATTTTTTGTTTTGTTTTTACTTCCAAATGTCTACAAAAAGTATCGACTAGATTAACGTAATATATTGTAAGAACAAGGTAAAAGACTTGTGGCTCTAGATCTCTGTAAATAACCTTTTATAAATGTTTTTTTTCTTATTATATGATAAAAACTTTGAACATTCACGAATGTAATCAATAAATAATAAACATTGCTCCTGTTGATTTTTCTCTTTATTTTAAAAATGTTTAAACAGTTGCAGCATCGACTGATTGAGTAACGAATTTTAGCGCAAAATTGCTCTTTTAAAAGCTTCAAGCAAAATTAAATTTGAACAGGAATATTACGGCTTCCTTTTTTCCTTAATGAAGGCCTCACATAATACGCTACTATTTGTAGTCAACTTACACTGTTTCAATTGAATATTCAGAGTTTTACAAAAAAAAAGCGTTTTAATATAATTTGTAAACCATTTTCATTGTAATGCAGAATTAATTCAATTATTCAGAAAATCCCAAGGGAGTGATCAATAACACTTTTAATGTTTGAGTGCTTTAAAAATATGATGACATGTTTTGTATTTATATGAAAATTATGTGCCTTATTGGAAAACATTTGATTCAAAATGGTTCGAAACAAAGAAGAAAATGGTTTGATATTGTGCTTTTAATGGTCATCCTGGGTTGACTCTGTAAGTCGCGTCGGTATATTGGGTTCAGATGTTGCTGGGTGATAAGCCATGAAGGTACAGTGTATGGTAGATTTTGCTTTATTTAAGTTTCTTTCCTTTTAATGTCAATGACAAAATATGAGATCTGATTCAGAAAGAAAATCCTCCAAGATTTTTTAAAATTTCCCAGTCTCTTTTAACATACATGAAGGTTGAGTATATGTACGAGCTTGCTGTATCAGTTCTCAGCATGTAGAGCCTACTCTGTTTTCAATATTCGTGCAGCAGGAAAACACATCGGCGCTGAGATTCAAGATGAAGAGCGTATCATTGTTGTGTTAAAACCATCTGTCAGTTGGTGTTGTGATTGCGTTTGTTGCTTATTGCATCGAAGCTAATATCGAGCTATAATTGGTTTAGGATTCTTATATAATGTGTTCAACAGAAAGACATTTAGAGGTTGGTGTTTACTTATGTTTGACCCTTTAAACGAAATGCCGCTTCGAATGATTTATACGACAATGCACCTTATGGAAAATAATGAACGTAATTTGATTCATAATTTTACAGCTTTATAAAATTCTCCAGGATTGACTTGCCAAATGGATACATTAGGTGTTTGTGAAGGCAGTGACATGATGGTTGACTTTCAACAAACCAGTAATTAAAGCTTATAAACAAATCTTGACTAAAAATGGGTAAACGTGTATTAATAATTCAGTTAAGTGTGGTGGCGTTTTTGACTCTGTTACAAGTTATTTCTGTTTCTACTGGAATTGGTGCACAAATAGCATTATATAACAAGTTTGTGAGTGAAGTTTCAAATGAAGTTGATATACTCACAACTTCAAATGATTTCAAGCGAGCACCTTTTTGATAAAATGTAATACAGTATAATGGTTTTTGACCTTCATTTATCAAGTTTTAATTACAATAAAAAATTATATAAATTGTCGAGTATTTTGGCTTTGTAATACAACTATTTTTTTCTTCTTGAGCATATCTTTTATCATTGAAGGCATTGCCTAAATGCTAGAAGAGTCAGTGGAGCTGAGATTTGGAGCATATTGCTTTTTATATCAACTTCTCATCTTGGCGTCTGTTCAGAGTTTTTTAAATGTCTGATTCAGTTAACAGTTTCTACCTAATCCGTCCTTCTGTTTTCTTTATAACGTCTGTTATGTACTTCTGTATTACTACAATCTGCCCTTTTACCATCAAATACGAACTTTTTGAAGCAGTGCTTAAAATATATTTACTTTTATTCACGGTAGGACATTGCTTTGTAAGTGACACCGAGCTTTGACAGCCCTGTTTCTTTAAAACTCTACTTGATTTTAAATAATACTTTACTCATCTTGTTTGTTTTATTAGCTCTCTAGTGCCTTTTATAAAAAATTTTGTTGTAAATATATTTTATCGATCAACCTTTTCAATATAAAAGTATATGAATACATATTGTTTCTAGTAACATATAGTGCATGTATAAGTATTATTAAAAACAAGTGAGATAAAATATTAATACGTTTTGATACTGTCAACAAGTAGCAGTAGCAGAATGACTATGAGCAAGGTGTTAACGTTCTGGCAGAATGTTTTAGGAATTCTCATATCCATGAGGCCAATATCTGAAACGTAATTCCGTTTTTATTATAAACTTTTAAATCATGATATTTACCATGAAAAGAAAGGCAAAATACTGAGATGATGTCTTTTAAAAGCCACAAAAACAGTCGAAATTAGCGTTTTGATTGTGTTTGTTTTTAGAAAATGTATTTATTATACTTTGTAGTTCCTGATGTGAAAATGTAGTTCACCAGGCGTGAAAAGCTTTTAAACGGAATCAGGCCCATTTCTTGAACTTAAGGCAGACTGCCCGTCGGTAACTCTTATCTCACCGCTTTCCTTGAAATCTATGCGGCATGCACAAACAAGCAGAAATTTTTTTAATTAAAATGTTGTTGGTGTTAGAGGCAAACAGTTCTAGCTAGCTACACGAGGCTGTTCCTACTGCGAAAAGGGCTTTTATCTCTTTGATGTATGAAACAGATGCAAAATATTTTTAAAACACCTTTTATTTTTCGGGGCAATAAATGTAAAAGATATTACACTATTGCATATGGACCAATCAGATAAATTGTTGCCGAAGGGAAAAGTAGCAATAATTTTTATTACTAAAGTATATCGATTTATTCCAAGCTCATATGCATAGGTCATGTGATAGCATCAGCCTGTTTCTAGCTATGGCTTGTTGATGAGGACAAATGAAGCCGAAACAGCTGTTCGTGGCTGCTAGCAATCAGGTTTATTTTTATTTCTGGTATATTTTAAGAAGTAGCTATCTTGTATTCCTTAATGGCCTTAGTGCCCATTTCAGCCGCTTCAAGTGAGCTGCTAGTGCAAATGTGTTATTTATATTGTAACTAATAAAATATGATAAATTTAACTGCAGTGAAAACATTTTTTAGTTTGTCAGTCATTTTTCTTGAAATCGAAAATTACATGTTTCGAGGCGTGTGGCCGTCAGCGAAGCGAAAATATTTAAATGCAACTAAAGACAATAGAATAGTATTGGTCTAGTCCTAAGTAATTAAATATTTTAGAAAAGATTAATATTCGTAATTTGTTGGTTTAAAACGAGTGTGATCATTTGATATGCATGGCTTCTTTTAATTTAATGGATATGCTTCTACCATGATCTATTATTTTCGCTAGAATAAGCCACTCGGCAATCATCTGATTGTGCGTGGTAATTAAATACGTGAGAAGACCTGGCCCAATGGTACTTTGTTTCTCTAACACAAATGAAAATTATTTATTACAGCCTTGCTTAGCCGTACTTACCGTATGCAATTGCATGGGGAAGTGCGTATAAAACCCATTTAAAAAAAAAATCATATATTACGGATAATATTCTTTGCAACACTCTATGGCAAAAACACTGAAAACGCTTTACCTTTAATCAATCTTCTAGATCTACTCACAGTCAAAAATATTTTCAAATTAAATTCTCTGAAATTCATCCATCCATCTTAAGCAAACTAATCCGTTGCCATGGATCTTTGGTAATTACTTTGAATTTGCAAAAAACTAACATAGGTATAACGCTAGGTATGTTTCAAATAAAAATCTACAAACAAAAGTTTAGAACATAGCACCTGATTTGTGGAAAGATTTTCCAACTAAACTAAAAGATATTAAAAACTCTTCTCTATTCAAAAAGAAATTTAAGGCGATTTTGTTGAACGAAAAAAAAAGCCTTTGACAATATAATTCTATTGATGATTCAGATAGTTTTATTTGCATCTAAAACGAATTATATTTTAATCATAATACAATTAATTAATTGATTATTAATATATATCTATATTAAGTACACTTCTTTATTATTATTATTACAATACTGTATTGTTGGTTGAATTAACCAACAATACAGTATTGTAATGTTGGCCAGAGCCCCTCCCTTCGTTTAAAATATGAAAGGGATAAGCATTAGCTATCAATGTTTGTTAGCTAGTTATCAGAAGACAACTATGGCCACAGTCCAGATAATATTTTTCTCATGATTGTCTCGCTCTCCCATAGTCTTTTGCATTTCTCTGCTTATTCGATCTAAATCTTTATCGTTGTTAAACAATTCCCTTATATCATTTTTCAATTTTTTCATTCCTCCTCCTAAACAGCCAATCACCAACGGTATTACTTTCACTCTATATCCTTTATTATTATTATTATTATTATTATTATTATTATTATTGTTATTATTATTACATATTCGTTCTGTCTCTAGCTCTATAAATACAACATAAAATGACTAATGGCTAACACGAAAACACTCAGTTAATTTAGCCTCTAGGCATTCAAAAATAAACAAATTATAAAACAAAACATTAGTCAATTGTAACGAAATCTATGTTTTGTAATTTAGATAATATGTGCTTATAAATGTAAAATGATTGCCGTGAAATAAAATATTATGTTATATTATGCTGGTGGACGCGTCTGCCATAATATGGTTTGCAGACAACGGGACTTAAAGACAATACTTTTTTCCCGGAAATATTGTTTTCCATCGAATCCAAAATACTATATTTTTGTTAACTCTAAGCTAAAAGTAATTTCATCTATATTAGTTTTAAACTACAGCGTACGACATTTCCGTTTTAAAATGTATTTGAATTTTTTTTTTTTGGTTTTTAAAAAAACCAAGTGTTTCTTGCATTGTCACAACCAAAGAATGTTACAAGCCTTAAAAATATGGGACAGTAGTTTTTATTAGTTTGAAGTGTAGAAAAAGGAAAAGTTTTCTACTGTTTACATTAAAACTGTTTGTGCTTTTTGTTTTCAAATATTAAACTGTTATATTCTTGTTCGAATCTCAGACTCGTGTTTATTAATTAAATTTTGCAAATTGTAACTTAATATTTTTATAAAGTGAAGAGATAGCTAGTTAAAAACATTAGTCAGTTACGTTAGAAGATTAAGAATAGACTTACCCAGGAGTCTAAAATCTTAATATAGCGTTCTAGATTTTCTAAGTTAACTTTTTTGATGATAGAAATAAAAAACATTTAAGGTTTATAAGATTAAAAGGTTTTTAAACACCTCACTGAGACTTTTGTTAATGTTGCAGGCTCTTCTCGCTAAGGCTGCGTATGATAATATTGCTGATGCACCAGATGAGCTCACCTTCAGAAAAGGAGACATCATTACAGTTCTAGAGAAAGATGTAGATGGCCTTGATGGTTGGTGGCTTTGTTCATTGCATGGACGTCACGGAATTGCTCCGGGAAACCGACTTAAAGAGATCACAAAACTATCACAGATCTCAACACAGGCGAGCGTCGGCCATGAAGAGCAGGATTACGCAGTACCACGTTCACACGAGAGCGAAATGGGAGAGGACTACGATGTGCCACGATCGGTTGTCAGTCCCACTAGCCCCGGAGCGGATTACGATATTCCCAAAAATGACTTCGATGATTTTTATGATTTGCCAAAATCAGTGTTTATTGGTAACGAGGAGATTTGTCAAGAAACATACGATAAACCAAAGGGAGACTTTTCTCCCCAAGAACACATTGCTGCGCCTTGGTCCTCACACAGAATACCAGAAAAGAAACAGGGCTCATTAGAAAAGCACAAAGATGCTGTGCAAAATCTAGTTGAAGATCCGGCAAGCACCTCGACACAGGAAATTTACGATATCCCTTGTGGATCCCAAATGGATAAAAGTCCCTCAAGACAAAACTCAACCGAGGCGGGTGAGCTGTGCGATGCTTCTGTATCGCCGAAAGAGAAAAAGGAAATGTCCAAAGAAGCGTTCTCTGCTTTACACGATGTGTGGGTGAAGAAAGAAAACCAGAAAAATGGAAATTCAAATAAACTTGATATAAATCACAACAAAAATGTACAGCAAAAGCTTGGGAGAAAAAAATCCGGCTCTGGGGTACATTCAGGTGATCAAAAAGCAGATGGAAAGGTTGAAAGAAACCGCGAGTCCAGTGGAAGTGTGGACAGCGGTCGATCAAGTGCGGAGGATGACGATTACGTTGACTACCATGAAATCTATGGTTTGGGTCGAGGGGAGCGACCTGAGAACGTCTATGATATTCCAGCACAGGTATGCTTTGCCTAATGACTCGTAGATTAGTAGATTGTTAAAACAAAAGACAAACATTATCTATTAATTCAATTACAGACATTTTGTAAAACTATATGCTGTGCTTCGCATGAGTATATATATTAATGTGCCAGTAAGCATAAATAAAATAAATACATATGTATGTGGATAAACATACATAATTATTCATAATTTATACTTAGTTATATTATCTTTTTTTTTCATATAATACCTTCTCTTCTCTTCTCTTCTCTTCTCTTCTCTTCTCTTCTCTTCTCTTCTCTTCTCTTCTCTTCTCTTTTGAGATATTGAGATTTTTTTATTTTTTCATGTTAATTTTATAGTCTATATTAAAAGGTAATCTAAGCCTGAGGGTTGCTTTTTGAACTACCTTGCTCTAGCTTGATATAACAACCTTATTTAATGTAATGTAATTATTTCTTATTATTCTATTATATTCCATATTGTAATTTGTTATTTCTTGTATCTTTGAATTATTGAAAATATTGTATTTTTGATATATGCTTGTAACTTAATTTTTGTTATATTGCCGAGAACAAAAATGTCTGGCTTCATCTTTTTAGCGTGACAATGTAAACCTTTCTATTTTTAGCACGCACGCGCGCTTCCTGTCACATAGTTTTGTAATTTTTTTCTTTCATTTTGCGTTTTTCTTTTGAGCAGTACTGTTATTGATTTTCAGCAAATACTGAAAGAAAAATATTTTTTCTTACCAATAAAAATCGAAAATTTAAATTTGTTGTACTCTTTGTCTTCAATGGAATGGCTCTTTTGTCTAAAGCAGAAATAGCCTCGTCTGAAACTGATGGAAATCGCGACTCCGTTTTGATTTTCGCCGCAAAGTCAACTAATTATCAACGAGCCAGCCGAGTCAAGACGAGAGGCTGGCGAGGCAGGCCGAGCTCATGTATGCGAGGTTTGGTACGAGCTGGAGGCAGAAAAATTCTCGATCGTTAACGAAAAGGCATTTTTAACTTGTGTAAACTTGTATTAACAAAAAACCATTGTTAACTTGTGTTAACAAAGGGCTATTAATTTCAAGAGTCCAGTAACTTGTGTTAACAAAGGGCCGTTCGTTTCAAAAGTCCAATAACTTGTTTTAAGTGAGCAAAAGTTTCTTTAGCAAATTTTTCGCCAAATAAATGTGTCCGTGTAAATTGAAAACCGTTTCCTTCGGCATGCAAAGTTTTCTTTGGCAAGTTTTTCTTGGTAGTGTAAACGGTTTACTCGGCAAAGAGTTTCTTTGACAAATTTTATTTGGTATTAAAGTGCACTACTACATTCTTTGTCGCATCATTTACACGGACGTTGCTTCTGATATTGCAAAGTTTCTGTGTACAATTTTTTGATATGTTTTTGTCGTTGCAAAAACAGAACCAAAGAAAATATAGGTTAATGTTTAAGCTGGTGAAGCTTGTAAGATCCAGTTCAGCACGCGCGCTTTGCATAAAGCGAATAAAACTTGAGCTACATACTGATAGCTGTGGGAATAGCAGTAATTGCAAATTATTGTTCTTCTTAAAAATGTATTGTTTTAAACATGTACTTTTGATATTTTATCATTCCCAATAATCTCTTTTCGTTAAACAGGTTGTACAAAAAGTCTTCGACTTTGTTTTCCTATAACATTTATGGCTTGTTGAAAACATTAAATATAACTTAAGTAGAATTCATGGCTTTCTACAAACCATGTGAAAAAAAATGGTATTTAAAAAATCTAAGAGCTTAACAAGTTTCTCATTAACGTCTTCAAAATTTCTTTATAAAGTATTTTTTCTTGCTCGTTGCCATTAGCGATAGCTGCTACTAGTATAGTCGTGGATATCGGGCCGAGAGGCAATAAGAGTTGGCGCAAAGTGATATTGTTTGGTTTGGTGAATACTAATCACATTTGTGATTTGTATCACATCATTCTCACTTGGCTGTTGGCCATTAGGTACAGCAAATGATTCAAACAACTTTAGGTTGTGATGTTACGATCATCGCCTACAATTATGATTTTACGTTAGAAGCGTCGTACTATTACGACTATCAATACGGTCTTTAGGATTATTTCCAACAGATACCGTGGCTCAGAGCTGGAAATAATTTTAAAACTTGTCCAGAAAAACTTCCGTCCAAAATAAATTTTGACCGGAAATTTTTATATTTGGTTGTAATTATTTTTGTTTAGTGTGAGGAAACTATGACAAGCACATATGTTTAATTCTAAATTTCGTATTAGCTATAGTGAATAATAATTTATATTAAATGGTATATATATGAAACAACTTTCAGCTGAAAAGCTGGATTACGCAAACAATAAATTTGGAGGATTACAAAGGTTTTGACACAGTGTTTTTAAGTTTAAAAGCACGCACGGTTTTATCTCGACTATACAATCTTGAAGATATATAACTATACATCTTCTCAATGTTTTAACGTATAGATAGCACTCACTGTGCTGAGCGCCGACCTGATTATTTAAAAAACCGAATTCTTTTCCTACAAATTTGTCCGGAGAAAAGTTGCCATCTTTTCGGTATTTGGTCGGAAAACCGCCGACCGCTGGCCGTTATTTCTAGCTCTGGTGGCTAAGGACATCAAGCCGTTGAAAAATCATATGCATGCTTCCTTTGTGAAAGATGTTATGAGTTTTTAACTCAAACAAATTTTAAGTTTAAACTTTATTCGTGTATGACAGTACCCATTATTCTAAGTTTCACACACTTTCTGATTCGATTTTCGTTTTTCTTCTTTTGTTTAGTTAATGAGAAATGGAAAAATGCACCGGCTTCAACAAGAAGCCATTTCCACGGCTACATAGTGTATGTTAAGTTTGTTCTCTTAAGTTCAACTGTTAAGTCTAATGTCATAAATGTGTATTCTTTCTTGGTACCATAGGGCAAAGACTCTGCTCATCCAATACCTGTCAAGAAGACAACTACAAGCATTCTACAAAGAATCAACATGTCAGCTGTGAAAGGCATTAAGCTAGATTCTCAGTCTGCGCTACAACGATTGACTAAGTTACAACAGGTCGTTGATGCTGGTGTCACCAAACTCCTTAGTTACGTCACAACTGATTGGCGAAATCCCGAAACTCTTCGCCTTCAGATCGCCGATATAAGAGACATCACCGGCAAAGTGAAAGTAGCCCTTAGGCTCCTGACCGAGTTTGGGCTAAGCACATTGATTAATGCTCAACAGTTACCGACACCTGAAATGAGTGGGCGGATGAGTCGGGCTATTGAACCACTTCTGGAAACGTATTATTCTATGAAACTAGCTCTTCAGAGGCTCGATGACCAAAACTGGAAGGCACCTTTAGATCGATCAGATAGCACCCATGACGACCTGGATTTGATTATGGTCTACATTCGTAGTGTTCCGGAGAATTCAATTAAACTGGGTACAGTCGTTCGCTATGGTGCTACGGTTTTGTTTGGTCCAGCTAAGGTAAAGGGGTCTGTGGCTGAAGCCACATTAAATAGTAGAAGTTTAGCTTCTGCCTCACAGATAAAGCAGGGTGCAGGAAATACATGTGCAAGCCCCTCAACTGCAAGAAGAGAAGAAGTGCGAGCAAAGATTGAGAAGTTTGGAATATCGACCATGAAAGCAGATAGTCAACCCTTGGATACATCTTCTCATTTAGCTGGAGAGGTAAAACTTGGTTCAAGTCAGAGTAATGATCCAGAAAGTGATGGAGAAAAACTCAGCCCAACCACAGTTCGTCGACTGTGTGACCTTGATCCACCAAAACTTCCACGTAAAGATAGCTCATCAGAATTTGCGTCCAATCCTACTGGAGTTGGTTCGCTTCCTCCTTGGCCACCAGTTCGACAGGATAGTGGCGAGAAAATCGTTTGGCGCATGGATAGCGCTGATGAAGTGTCCAAAGGGGCCCCACCTCCCAAACCACGCTTGGATAGACAACCAACTGTTCGGAAAAGATACGATTTGAACAAAAAGCAAAATCAAATGGAATCCATCGATGAGAAAAAAGAAAACAGCTCTAACGAATGTGCAGCTAAAGCCAGTTCTCAAAACAGCCTCAAAAAATGCAATTCGGATCCAATGAATTTTGGCGAGCCCAAAAAAGACGCTGGTTCCAAAAGTTCGCCTCAAAGAACGTCTGACTCTTTTGATGATAGTTCTGTTGTTGATCGAGATCTCCCCACAAAAAATCTTTTGGTGCATATTTCTGATAGTGACCTGCCACAGGGCCGCAAAGGCCCGACTGTTAAGCCCAAACCTTTTGGGGCAAAACGTGAGAACACTTCTGTGCGATCTCTTGAAATGGACAACGGTTTTCTCTTAAGCTTAAGCGACAAGGAACTATTAGAATTCTACAAATATGAGATCGACGCGCAACTCTTTGTACTTAATGAGGCGATGAAGAATTTTTATTCCTGTTTGGAGGGAAAACAACCGCCAAATGAGTTCGTTTCAAGTAGCAAGTTTGTTGTTTTAAGCGCCCACAAGTTTGTTTTCATTGGTGATACGTTGCAGAAAAAGCTAAAACATGGCGCAGTTATGGCCGAGATCAAGGAGGTGACAAACAAGCTCTCAGCAGCAGCAAAACTGCTAGTTAATGCAACAAAAGTTGCTGCATTGCAGTTCCCTGCAGTGAGCCCGATGAAGGAAATGAGTGCTGGCGTTGCAAATGTGCTTGATACTGCTGTTGAACTTCACAAGGTCGTCAAAAGAACCCCCAATCATTAAGTTGATCTTGTTACTCAGAGGTTTAGACCAAACGGAGGGAACTTTTATTTTTTCGAGATTCTCGCTTGTTATTTTTACACCCTGTTTATTAACTTCTCGAATTACACGAGGGATTATGACTTAAGTGTTAAAGAATAACCCTAATTTTGTCTCTTCTCTTTTATATTTTCTTCCCCATTTTTAGTATGGATCAGTTGTGCTTGGGCACATTCTGAACCCTTACCCTCCCCCTCCGTTTGTAAATTTTTTAATTTGCTACTCCTCGTTTAATGGTTTGTGAAGCCCCCCTGTTTAACTTGACTCCCCCGTTTTCTCTGAACCTGAGAGTAGTGCGAGAACAAATTCACGGCTGACTTGCACATTGCGCAGTTCAAATTGCGGAAAGAGAGTACATTTTGTTGTCCACAATTCTCTATAATGTGTTAGCAATGTGGAAGCGCTTTCAGATTGTGGCTTTCTGGTAAGCAACGTTGACTCTTTACGTCAAAATGTTATGTTTAAAGTTTAAAGCACTAAAAGGCAGCGCTGAAAAAAAAACACGAAAGACCAGCAGAAACGAGGGTTGGTTAGCTGAAAAGTGACATTGCTAGTTATAGATTTTACGTTTGGATGGTGTGAACGTTTTTCTTGCTACCTTACCAACCCAGTACAAGAGTTTTAATTTATTTGTAAATTTAACCTTTCCAAGAATGTAAACGCAAAATATTCAGATTTAGCAACTGTGTACCGAAACTTTTTTCGAATGGTTTCTTGTCAAAAGGGACTGGAATAAAGCCTTGCTGTTATTGGTGCCAAAAGGCTTTTTTGAAAGGCCTTTAGGATGTTTGATGGCCTAACTGGTTTCTGAAACTGCAATGTCAATCAATATCAGTTATCCGTCAAAGAATGTGTCTAATTTGTGGTAGACTTTCAAGTTTTAGTGTCGACTATCGAAGTTTAAGCACAAGCAAATGTGGAATTCCCTTCCTACTCTGGCTATAAGTACACAGATCTCTCCTGTTTCATATAAAGACATTACAGAGAATGTGTACAGAACACAATTGGAGCTCTGCTGTGACTAGTTTTTCAGCAAATAGAACCCAAGCCGAAATCTTAGTCTTAAAAAGTGATCGTTGTGTTTATCATAAACAAAAAAACAAGATTTTATATGTTAGCCTAGAGTCGAAATGATCTGAAAAGGAACCTTCCCTGGAAACATGGGTATTGCATGTTTATTTTTAGTCGTTATTTAAACAATTTTATCCCTTTGGTTTTGTTAGTATGGATTTTGCTAAGGTTCGGGGATACTTTTACATGTTCGTTAAAATGGTGTTACTAACACACCGAACCGAACTCTTTGTTTCGTCCGTGGTTTAGCGTCTAGTTTACCAAATAGTTATTTATTAATATATAAATACATATTTTCAACCAGTTGTAATAAAGTTACCTTACTTTTCCGTACAGGGGAATGGAAATATAACAGTTGGGTTTTGTAAACCTGGTACCTGTAATAGCGTACTACAGTTGAATCACAGTTAGGAGTCATTGATTGCTGTAACGCATTCATGAATCCAATTTTAGGTTGAAACCAGCTTGTATAGCGTAGAAAAGTATAAAGTAAATAAAACTGATTTATAAAATAATTTGGATATTACCGTTTGTTTTGATTAATCAACAAGTGTGTTTATATACCGCTATGAAGCACGGAAGTGACGTGTCTCCAAGTTGTGAGAATTAACAGTTTCATGAAAGAAATAAAACTATACAAATGCACTTCGTATATCGTCCTTCTTTTGTTACGTCGAAACATAACATTTTTATAAAAGAAAACATTTTCTCCGTGGTTTCATAGTCTGGTGAAAACTGAGGCGAACATTTGGCAGATTACTGAAATCTCGAGACGCAGTCGAGTGTACTCACTTTTTCGAGAATTCTCACAGACTTTGCCAAAGTTCTCACCAGGCTATGGAAATCACAGAGAAAATATTTCATTTCTTAAATGATACAAGAAACGAGTTGCATCTCCCTTAAGAAAGCCCATCCTGTCTTCGGCGTCTTCCTAACCCTAACCCGTCTTAACAAGCCACACGGTCATCCTGTTCTATTTTACAACCACGTTGTTTTCTTCCATTACCATCTTCCTCAATTGCTGGATTGATTCTAACTTAAACATCCTGATTCATTCTTAAATCATCCTCATGCATCCATAACTATCCTACCTGTTCCATTCTATAACCATGGAGCTCCAATCCACATCCATCGCATAATCTTTCTCATAACCTTGTCTGACATCATAACCATCCTACCTGTTCCATTCTATAACCATGGAGCTCCAATCCTCAACCATCGCATAATCTTTCTCATAACCTTGTCTGACATCATAACCATCCTGCCTGTTCCATTCTATAACCATGGAGCTCCAATCCTCAACCATCGCATAATCTTTCTCATAACCTTGTCTGACATCAT
>JAOBBB020404259.1:0-17128 GCA_025331005.2 Zoanthus gigantus | reverse complement strand
AAAACACAATCCCTGGGCACTACACAACGTGGGATGTTTCCATGGCAATGCCTAATATGGATTAGAGAAAGCTAATTAATTGTTTTGATACAAAAAATCATTCAAAATCGAAAACCTTCCTGGGAGTGAAAGGGTTAAAATCAGAATATAAGGATTAACTATTTTTAGTAAGAGTGTGAAAAATACATCAATTTTTGTCTTAATATTTTTTTTGTTAGTTAAAGACTCTAATAAAATTATTTTTTTTAGAAATCGTATCATCAGTTAGGAGGCTATTTTTTTGGACTGGGAAGTTTTAATGCTAAAGTACCAGAAAACATGTCCCTATTTATTGTTGTTATTGCATCCATGTATCGTCTTTATTATGGGCATGGATGGAAAAAGTGGACGATGAATTTTGTTATATAATCATTAATGGATTTACTATAATTTTTTATAGTTTTTTTGTTCAGCCTACCAAAATCTATCAGACTTGGTCAGTTTTTGGACAACTAATTCAGTCTTCTTCCAAGTTTAATTGTCACAGATTTTTTTTAAAAAAACAAAACAAAATGCCAAATAAAAATTTTAAAAATTGGGGTGGGCACCTTTTCAGTGGTTGGGCAGAGACACTAACTACGTAGTTTTATTTTTTCACTTGGCCTTATAAATTTATAGTCTTACATTTTACGTATATGCTTTATTATAGATTTTAAATATTGATGTATTCAGTTGGAATTTGCTTTCAAAACTATTTTAAAAACTAGAAGTTAGAAAATAGTATTTAACTACAGACTGTGTGCTGTGTAATTGTATTTATATATTTCAATGATTATATAAAAAATTAAACTTTTTTAATTACAAGTTTTTTCTTTAGAAATGATTTGATTTAATTTTCATTGACAAACTGAAATCATTCTGTTGGTTTATCACTATTAATTAAACTTAAGAAGGATTTTGGGTTTAGCCAACACAGTTGCAAGTTTAAAAGTATTTACAGTATGATCAGTTGCACATTTTAAACCAACTGTCATGTCTTATGTTGAATCACTGTCTTTACCACACAATGCTTCTTCTTCTGGTTTTGTCATTAAAGTATCAGATTAAGAATTATGTTTTTGCTTATCCAGATGCTAATCAGTTTTCCATCTGAACTTACAATGATATGATTTCCCTGACACAATTCAAATGTGGTTACAAGGTCACAGGTCAGGTTAATCAATCACACCACACATGTGTGCATCATATGATGTTTTATAGATCTGCTATTCATCAGTTACTTAACAGCTTGACATAAACACACTACTCATTTTCCACTTTCAAATGTTATTTCAACCACAGTATGTGGCAAAATGGCTTATAAATAGTTTCACCTTGCCAGATCGATGTACATATTTTGTATTAAAAAAAGGAACTTATGGTTATCAAAACAGAATGCTTCAATGGTCATTTTCCATCTGATATTTTAGATTATTGGCTGTTAGATAAAAAGGTAAACTTGGAAGTTTTGAGCCCATTTCTTTTAGCTTAATTGAAGCAACAGATGTGTTGCATATCATCATAATTATATGCTGATTAAAAAAATGTACACAGGTTTTTTGTAAATGTACACAGTTGAACAGAATTCATTAGGTATCAAAAGTTATCTAGGTGGATGATTAAACACATCTCTAGATCTGTTACTATCTGATGAGTTGAAGCTAGCAATAATGCCTTAGGGCTTCTTATGTAATTATACCGAACTTTATTCAATAGTTTGGTTAACAATCCCACAAGGGGATAATTCCGTGTAACAGCCACACAATTCATATTATCAATAATAATGTTAATAATAATATAATAATAATAATAATAATAATAACAATTATAATAATAATAATAATAATAATAACAATAATAATAATAATAATAATTCCAGACAGTGAGGGTAGTCAGTAGTGACATGGGCATGGAATTTGGAAATCTAAGTGTGCAATGCAGGTGATATGAAAAAGGTTAAAATAGCCAGCTGGGAAGAAGTCACTTTTCCAGACAAGCGAATAAGAGCTTTGAGTGATGATGAGGCTTACAAGTACCTTGGAGTACTGGAGGTGGATGATATCAGGCATCCAGAGATGAAAAATGGAATAAGGAAGGAGTGTTTTATCTAAGCTGATTGAGCAGTGGAAATGTCATTAAAGCGATTAATTCCAGGGTGGTGGCGCTTGTGAGATATGGGGCCGGAATAGACTGTACGAAAGACAAACTTCACCAAATAGACAGGAAAACGTGGAAGCTATACTAGCGATATACTGTGCACTACACCCGCAAGTTGATGTGGGTAGATTGTACATGGCAAGAGCTGACAGTGAAAGAGGACTAATCGGTGTGGAAGCCGGACTGCGTAGCACTAGAGGTCGCCAACATGGTTAAGTATATTAACAAGAGCATGGAAACTTCTCTTAAGGCAGTGCTGCGAGAGAATATATTGAGTGTAGAAGAGGCTACAGTGGATAAGACCATGATGAATGAAGAAAGACAGAGAACGCTCGTGGATAAACCTCTCCATGGACAATTCTTCAGAAGTACACAGGATAGGGATGAATAGTCATGGGAGTGGCTTAAAAAAGAAAAACTGAAAAAGGAGAAGAAGGTCTTTTAATGGCTGTCCATGATCAAGCCTTGAGGACAAGTACTATCAAGTACAGAGTGGATAAGAAGAAAGTATCAGAAACTTGCCAAATGTGTGGCGAAAGAGAAGAGTCAATGGCACATGTAACAGCAGAATGCAAAATGCTAGCACAAAAGTGTTATAACAACTGGAGGTACAATAAAGTAGCTCAAACAATCCATTGGTGACTCTGTGAGAAACTGGGTTTTGAGAGAGACAGCAAATGGTACAACACTTTGCCTGAGCCTTTCCTTGAGTCAGAAAATAATAAGATCTTATAATGGGACTCTAAAATCCAAACTGATCTAATTTTATCAAAAGGACATTATGAATAGATATTTCCTTTATTCTCATTATATGTTTCTAATTTTTTAAATCAATATCTGGCATTCTTCCTAATAATTGTTATACTGGACATAATAATTATATACTTAAATAAACATTCTAAGTTCAGGGATTGAAGTTGATTGTTTTGTTCAAATAAATTTCTTACACAAGTTTACTCTGAAAAAACATTAATGTATCACTGACTGAGCTCTAGGGAGGAGACTGTGAGGAATGGGGGTAGAATGTAACTTCAAAAAAGAGAAGATGTGAAGCTAAATACGAGAATCTGATGTTATGGAGGAAAGAAGATTATAGTTAAGAAGAGAAAGTCAAGAGGCTTTTTAGAAGAGAGGAGAAGTTTCATTTGTACAAGAAAAGTCTTAGGAGAAAGTGGAATGTAAAGCTGGAAAGCAAGGAGAATTTGTTTTTATAGAGAGTAGGGGTTTTTTGGAAGAACATGTACAGGTAAGAAAGTGGATTTCTTGAGTAGAGGATGTGAAAGTGGATATCAGGAAGAAGATATGCTAGAGATAAGAAAGCAGATTTCTTAAGGGTAGGTATGTATACAGAGGAAAAAATAAAGGAAGGGAAGTTTAGATTTAAATAAACACATAGAGTGCTGCTTGTTATGAACTAATAATTGATAAGTCTTTCATTCTTCATTTCAGGGAGCACATATTTCAAGTCAATTTGGATAACATTACAGATTTTAAGGCAAGATTGTAACAAACCTTGTCCTAATTGATCATTATCATCATCAATCCAATTAGGGTTTATCCCCGTAAACGGGGGTGGCCGGTTTTACCCCACTCTAACAGTAATCTCTCCAACTCCCACTCTCCATTTTGCTCGATTCAAGGCATCCTCCTTCTCCAAACCAACACTCTTAATTTGATAAACTTGCAAATACCAATCATGTATGTGTAACCTTCATCAACTACTAGGATTTAGGGTGAGGTCAAGCAGAGGCTGTCTGTATGTATGCATGCCCCCCCCCCTCTCTCCCCCTCTTCTTCTCAACACCCAGATACTCATTTCTTGTCGGTGAAAGCTGGGTTACAAATGTTAAATCTTGGCAACAGCATAGAACAAACTAATAGGACTTTGTTGATAGGGCAGAGATCTTACTGATTCCCCAACTATGAAACCCTCACAATATTTTTTTTTACAAACGTACATCAGCAGCAATAGTGCAGATAATCACCTGTTTTTTCTAAAATAATTTGCAATTCTATTTCAGGTCATTCCCTGGAGGTCAGATAATAAAACCAAGGAGAGGTGTAAAAAGATATTAGGAAAGCCAACAGTATGTATTAATGTTTATCACAAACCAAGGTTTTCTAAGCATTCTATACATTTAGTAGAAATCTAGTCACTATCTATCGCAAATACTGCAATCTGATTGTCTACCATACCCACTATCTATCGCAAATACTGCAATCTGATTGGCTACCATACTTCTTATCTATCAGGTGGTAGATAATGTCTGCAGGATGTAAACAAGTAATTCAATATGGCGTCCCTTTCCTGCTTTTCAGACCTTTTGTAAGAGGGATTAAACACTTAGAGAGAAGACTCATCTGTACCGGTGAAGAAATCACTACTTGTATAGACTTAACTTTTGAAACTTGGTACACTTTTTTTAACGATAAAAAACTGAGCTTTCAGCTCTAACTAGAAACTTGATCACAATGACTATACAGTCACGCGGGCGAGGTCTTTTAAACTTCGACATGCGTGACTGCAGTAGTGGGTCCCAAGAGTGAGACAGGCGTGTGCGACCTTGATTGCGATTGAGGTCAGGCTTGTTGACGCATATATAGATCGCTTTGCGCACTCCACATCGGTACCAATCTTGGCCCACGAAATGGAACTGGCCCTCAAGACCTGTGGCTATCCAGACTAGGCTTTACGCCCACGAGCTAACACCACCCAGCACGAAGTAACCCAACCCAAACAGGTAGCTCAACAACAATCAGCTGATGTGCATGTATTGTACACACGGAAGCCCCCTATCCTCCTCCCTTATGTGAAAGGCGTTTCTGAACAACTGAGAAGAACCTTCAAAGACCACGGCCGCGTGGATTGTTATTTCAAACCAACCAATTGCTTGCGACAATTGCTGTGTTCCTCTAAAGATCCAACAAAGAAGGGAGATACCATCAGTGCCATATATCATGTATGATGTTTAGGCAGCACAGGAGTTGACTGCGACTCTACCTACATAGGTGAAACGGAGCGAACACTTGCAAAGCGAATTGCTGAGAACCTACGACCAAACTCAGTCACGAAATCTGAAGTTGCCACGCACATCCATAAGGACTGTCCACACCACAGTGTCTCATTGGAAACAGTTGCAGTCCTTGACAGGGAAAAAGATTGGTACCGACGTGGAGTGCACGAAGCGATCTATATAATAGTGTCAACAAGCCCGACCTCAATCGCGACCAAGGTTGTACACGCCTGTCTCACTCTTGGGACCCACTACTGCAGTCACGCGTGTCGGAGTTTAAAAGACCTTGACCGCGTGACTGTAGTCATTGTGATCAAGGCTCTAGTTAGAGCCGAAAGCTCAGTTTTTTATCATTAAAAAAAGTGTACCGAGTTTCAAAAATTAAGTCTATACAAGTAGGGATTAAACACTTTTTAAAAAGCAATCCCAAAGATAACTAAAATAGCAAAAAAATATGGTATAAAAAAGGTAAGAAAAAATGAATTTGAATTATCATTTGACAGTTTAACTTGACCAATAGTCGGTGTTGTATCATCAGCATTGATAAATTAAATAACTGTTTATCAAAAAAGTATTGTTCTTTTGTTTCTTCTTTAGAGATTTCTACTAAAACTATTAGAATATTTTCTTTCAACTCCTACTGCCAATCAATAGAATGACAAGGGTGAATATCAAGTGATAGAAATTACAAGCTCGTTTTTTACTGTGATTGTTAAATAGATGTCTAAGGTTCTCACCAATGAAATCTGGATGGCATTAGCAGTGGCACAATATCATAGATGTAACTAAAGTCAAATTAGCTATGAATAGTATTAATATAATTGCTATTTTGTAATTTGTTGCTATATAGGATCAGTGCTACAACTTTGTTAAGGAAATTGTTCTTACTGATGGCACAGTTTTAGTTTGTGGTACCAACTCCCATTCTTCATCAAGGTGTTCTTGGAGAAATGTAAGTTATAAAGTTTGGCCCATTAGGTATTTTTACCAGGGAGTATCCATTGCAAATAGTTGATAAATTTACTTTTAGGTCTTTTTCTAACGATTATTATTACCTTTTGAGATTTAGTAAATAGGTCAGCTTATGGACACAAATTTTGCATGCATTACTTTAAGTGTTTTTGTAAAATTGATATGTTATTTTTGGTTGCCACTGGCCGGTGGATTGAGTTGAAACTATAGTAGGTTGAACTTCAAATCGAAAATCGTTTTTAATGTAGAAGTTTCAGGTCAATTTATAAATCTTGAAATAAGAAAAAAATCTTTTAGATTCATACAGTATAATTTACATTGATGTTTTATATTAGATCTCCAGGATTGAATTGTACTCGTGAAAAAAGCTGTTTTCAGAAGCATTTACGTCTTTTTTACAACTACTAAAAAAGCCATTCCATTGACCAAAAATCAATAAAACTTTTGAACAGATAAACGCAAATTGATCTTTAGAAATGACAGCTGTTGTTATGCCAGGCTTTACCAAGATCTTGGACTTTGTACAAACTTTCTCAACATATGGATTCTCTTACCATTCTGTTTTTCCCCTACAGCCATCAGACATCTCAAAAAGCGTGAATTTAGGGTGGACTCCTCGATTTAGTCTCAATCCTGACCCCCATAGCAACAACACTGGCATTCTATCAGGTAAAAAACTCCATTTAGCTAAACATGCTCCATCTTAATTATTATAGTATCGAACATTGCCCTGTGGAAACGTGGTGAGAAGTGCGATACACCAGCCTCCTTCACCATATCATCTACGTCGTAATAGTAACATTTCAACCCAGACTGCTCAAGGGTCTGTACTTTGCCCATAGACCTGATCATTCCCCACCATCAATAGACTCGTGTAATGGCACCAGGAAGAGTGCTTTTGTTAAGGACCACAACTTGGTTTATCATATTGTCGTGCTCTCCGACTTTTGCCCAGCTATTCTTATCAAACTTTCATGGACGATCACTGAATTAAATGTTTTGCATTTTTTGCAAGTTTTCATCGTATCGCGTCAGTTCTTTTTTGTCATATTTTAACAGTTTTATTATTTGTATCGTTGTATCACTACATTTTCGGCCCCACTACTGTCACTATCATTTATTTGCCTGGTAAATTTTGCATTGTATTGACAGTTCAGGAAATAAACTATTTGTCTCACATCTGGGCTCCTTCTTCCTAATCAGTTGATCATGAACAAAGACCGTTAGCCGGATCATAGTTATCTTTGCTACTATAATCATAACTACTCGATAGCAGCTCGTGTTGCATGATATTATAATCACCAGAGGCGGACTGAATATATCTTTTGTACCTTTTGCCGCCCATGAATGAAAATATTAATGAGAGTAAAGCATGAGTCTCACTCTTTAGTTCTGTTTGAAATGGAAGTGAAGATGTTAAATGCCAGGTTTTTTTAGTTACATCAAATGCAAAAGTTTTGATTATTTTATCATTACCAACAATTGGTGGCAGTGATAGTGCTATTGTTTTTGTTTCTGGTAATGTTGGGTGGACTTTCTCCATGAATAACAGCACCTCAGATCAATAATTGCAATGTTGTCCAAAGTGACATTAACTAAGTGCGTGCTGTTTTGGTAATACTTATTCTTATGTTTAATATCATTTCTACAGATTTAGACCGCTTCTACTATGGGAAGAGCAGGCACATTTCCAGCTCATCAATTCTCAGTACTGGGTTTAAACGAAGTGATAACACACAACTTGTTGTGAAGGGAGACCAATTCTTAACTGGTGAGTAAATTAGGGCAACCTATAAATAATAATAATAATAGTAATATTAATAGTAATAATAATTAATACTCTTCATAATAGTAATAATGATAATAATGATTATCAAAATAACATTTTCAACAACAATGTTAAACCTTACAGTACTGTAGTTCAGTACAGAGGTAGCTTTTAATAGTGTGATCATTGTCAAAAGGTTTGCAGCGTTCATACTTCTTAATAATAGAAATCTGAACAGACATAACTAGAATGCTACCGAAAAAATTAGCAAAACAGGTACCGTTCATCAGGAGGATACCTAAATTGTATGCAATTCTACAGTTGGTTTCCACGCCATTAAATCATTAAGGTTTACAAAAGGTTATCATCATTATTGTAGATTATTATATTACATCGTTATTGTAGATTTACTTTTCAGTTGAATAATATTTTTTCTTTAGATCCCGATTTTGTGAAGAGTTTTGCGATTGGACAATATATTTACTTCTTCTTCCGAGAGACAGCCATAGAAAATAGTAACTGTGGAAAAGTCCGATTTTCTAGGGTAGCCAGACTATGTAAGGTAAGACTTTCCAAGTATATTTTCAACACGCTAAATGATGTCATAATTTATTTTCGTTATTGAATTGCCCTACCTGAAAGTTCGTTTTAGCCTTCTGATTGGCTTACTCGATTTTGTTTATCAGCTTGAATACGTTATTAATTGAAATGGAAAGATAATAAATAACAATTGTTGGTTTAATATCTACGTTATGATGTTATTAATTTTCGCCATTTATTTTTTAAAAGATTGATGGATAAGTATGATAATCTTTTTTCCTTTTTTCCTTACGAAGCAGGTTATCCATATTAATTCGTCATTGACACCATTGAAACATTTTCAAGACACTGGTTTGATGATAAACTTACTATTATAAAGAAGAAAATAAACACAAATCTAGTGTTTTTATGTCACTCCATCTAAATGTTTATCTTGGATCTGTTTCATTAGGAAAATTGTTGCTACTTACAAAGCAGGAATCTTCATTTGCCGTCACCAACCATTTCTAAGCAAAACGTTTCCACCTTCAATTTATCTCTTGACCCCAAAGGGATCTGTGTACAGTCCATTAACTGCGTTGCACATTTCATATACTGATGATGATAACATTCCTCGAAAACGTTAATCAAATGATCTCTCATAAGATAATTATCAAATCTACAATAAATTTGGTATGCTGCTTGATTCAATGACCACATTAATTTCGTGCAGGACTTTTAAAGTTATTTGAGAGCTTTAGATAACACGTGCATCAAGCAGAACTTTTAAAAAAGCAACGGGTTGTTTTCATTTTGTAGTCTTTCCGTCCTCTTCAGCATCAGATCTGTATAAAGTGTCAGTATACAGTTAGAAAAAAGTATGAGTCTGTTTTGCAAAGTTCTAGCAACATCCAGATCTCCAAATCTTCATTTTCCTAATTTGTGGTGTGTTACAAAAGCAGGAAAGTGTACTTGTTAAGCAATTTCGACAGTCATTTAATCAAAGCAGTTTTAATATGTTCGCTTTCAAAAACTTTCAATACAGGTGCATACCATCAGTAATGTGTGGCAGAAGAATAAACTTAACAGAACTCAAAACTTGCCATTTTTTGTGTGCGTAGATGTAGAAACAAACAGAGCATATACTTGTGTGTGATCATCCTGATACAGGGCTGATGTTTCTAGCGTTAGTCCTTCGTTAGAGCAACTCAAGTGCATGTATTATCTAAGAAGCCAAAAAGAAAGAAAGTGTTTGTTTACTTAGTTGCACTAAATTGTATTTTTCTCGGTTTTGGTTTCAGGGTGATGTCGGTACGTCTATGGGCAGGTACTTAGTTACCTTTATGAAGGCCAGGCTGCATTGCATGATCCCCGGAGAATTTCCCTTTTATTTTAATGAAATACGTAAGTAGAGGTATGCCTTTATGCAAGAGTTTGGTTACAAATCAGTTGTGATGGCAAAAGATAAGTGATAAGTAAATTTCTCCCATTAATTGAAGTTTTAATTTTTGTGTTGCATTTCAGAGGATGTTTACTGGGACGAAAAAAGCCAGACGTTTTTTGCAGTATTTTCATCACAGCCGTAAGTAGTTTTACCTCAAAAGACTAAAATCACCTGCACAGCTGTCTTTGGCCTTGTAACTCAGTTGGTTAAGCGATGCACTGGTATAGCAAAGTTCATTTATAGGTTAAAACTCTGTCGCTACAATTGTAGTTTATTTTTTAAATTGGAACTTCTTTATAACCTAATGAAGACGGAGGCCAATAAGTGCAGTGATAGATGCATCATCTAACGTGACCTGTGCGGTGATACTCGCAACTTCTGAGATGAGAAATGCGGTGAGATTCGCAACATCTGACGTGACCTGTGTTGTGATATACGCAACACTTGAGATGAGAAATCAGTGATATACCCAACATCTGACGTGACCTGTGCTGTGATACACGCAACATCTGAGAAGAGAAATGCGGTGATATTCGCAACATCTGACGTGACCTGTGTTGTGATATACGCAACGTCTGACGTGACCTGTGCTGTTATATACGTATCTGACGTGACCAGTTCTGTGATATTCGCGACATCAGACGTGACCATTGCTGTGATATACGCAACATCTGACGTGACCTATGCTGTGATATACGAAACATCTGACGTGACCAGTTCTGTAATATTCGTAACATCTGACGTAACCTGTGGTGTGATATATGCAACATCTGTCGTGACCTTTGCAATAATATACGCAACATCTATAAGATGGGGAATGCGGTGATATACACAACGTCTGACGTGCTTGACCTGTGCTGTGATATACGCAACATCTGACGTAACCTGTGCGGTGATATACGCAACATCTGACGTAACCTCTGTGGTGATATACTCAATATCTGATGCTTTTACTACATTTTCAGGCTTCTTTCAAATACGTATCACTAAGATAAAAGTTAGATGTACAAATCTTGCTACAAACTGTAAAGATGCTGTCTATAACAAACTAAAAGTCGCTTGTATTTCAGTAATGGCATCCCCGGCTCTGCTGTGTGTGCGTACTCTATGAATGAAACAGAAAAAGTATTCAGCGGAGACTACAAAATACAACAAACAAAAGGAAGCAAGTGGGAGGCAGTTCCTAATGAACAACACTTTCCTAACGTAAGTTGTATATACTTGTACTTCTCTCATCTCCCCTCAGCTCACTGCTGATTTTCTATTCTTTGGTCTTTTCCGACAAAGTTTATGTGCAGTTTGACTTCAGCTCAGCTAAGGCGAGTCATCATAACCACAAAAATTTCTTGTGTTCCGCTTTTTATTGTACCGTGATCATGCGTACCATTTAAACAATAGTTTTCTTCATAAGCGTAAGATAGCAGTGGAGCATTCTATGTTTGTGAGAAATTTCAGTTTCTATTCGCAAGTGTAACTCAGTTGCATCAAAGTTCTCTGTTTCATTAAATATGCGCATTTTATTTCTTTGTTTAGTGCAAGATAAAACAAGGAAGTCTAGATTCATTACCACCGCCCAACAGACTAAAGAAGGGGGAGATGGCTACAAAGTATTTGAAGTTTAGTGTGATGCTCTATCTCAGAGCACATCCGCTAATGTACAATTCTGTTGCTACAACCACTAACGGCGCTCAGTTTGTCTACAGGGGGATAGGGTAAGTATTTGGCCTTGTCAGTTGTTATCTTATAAATGTATAAATGCAGTTGTTATCTTATAAAGGTATATAAAAGGATTATTTGGGTGTGTGGTGAAGCTCATGGTTTTACAGATAACTACTACAACTTTTAAATGAATCGAGGAAAAACCTTGATTTCCTGTGTATCGGTTTAGTGAAAAACAAATTCCCCATCTTAATGTTACTAGCAGCTGTGTTGTGCATTTTTTTCCACTTGCGTCACAGGTTTTCAACCCTAGTAAACTGAAGTGGCTTTGGCGGTGTTCATTGTGACAATATTTGTCCGTCGAATTTCTTCTCTTACTAACTTTATAATTTGGAGCAATTTCTGACTCCTCTTTCGCGGATAGCTTACATTATTATAAATTACGCTTCCACCATGTGAAAACTAACAACGAAAAAAGATGGCAGAACACATAATATTTAGGTTTCTTGTTTTGTTTTTCCTTTTTGTAGGTTCACAGGGATCGCAGTGGACGAGGTTGGCGGGAAGACCGTTATTTATGTGTCTACAGGTGAATGTTGTGCATAAGCCATTGTTCACGAATGATGTCATTGAGAATGTCTCGATATTGCAGTTGAAATTATTACTTTATCAAAAATTATTTTTGTTAAAAATTTCTGTAGATGGTGGATCCGTACTGAGACTGTTCACCCCGCCAGGGAAACCAACGTGTGTCCTAGAGGAGATAGTTATGTTCAAGGTGAGATGACCAATTATTCTTTGCTGAAAGCCATTTTCAGAATATCTAGCTTTTCTCCACATTTAGGTATAAGTAATACCCTTTGGAAGACCAGAATGATTTCAATAGCTGCTGGTAAAGCTTGTGCAGCCAAGTGGAGAAGGCGTGTCAGAATAGCATTCTTGTCCTTCTTTGCATTAGCTTTTTCGTTAGAGGCAACATCATTAGGGCATCCTCATTTCTTACTCCAACTAACTTTATGCCCTCTTTCACTGTATCCATAAATACCTCTTAGGTATTCCTTTGGTCGACCTGCATGGCGGTTCCAATGTCGTTATCTTCTTACCAATAAATTCACTATTCACTCCTCTTTCCAAACCATCTCAGTCTGGCCTCTCTGTTTATTTCTCCAAAACATCTAAAATGTGCTGTCCCTCAGATGAACTCGTTGCTGTTCCTATCCATCCTCGTCACTCCCAAAGAGGACCTCAACATTTACCATCCTACGTAATATAGATAAGATCCAATGCAAGCTCTGATTGGTCAATGCTATGGTTTATCAGAGTATAAGAAACACTGTAATGAAGAGCCAATAAACAGTTATTTTAACATTTTCCAGAAATATATCGTATATTTAAAACGTGCAAATTCCAGTACACTGCATAAATCATGCGGTGTCTTCTCTTGTAGTTCGTGTTAAAGGCCAATGTTATTTCTTAAATGTGGAGATTAGTCTCAAGGAACTCACTTGACATTCCCATTAGTTATTTCAAGATTATGGACAAATTTTATTAGGCAATACTTAGTACATTTTATATCATCCGTTAGTCAGACGTTAACAACAAAATAGGTAATTAAAAGTAGATTTCCAAGGTTGAAGACAGAAAAGTATCTGATGGATGCATATGGATTCCAGAACCATTGATATGGGTCTGATACGTGATAAGTGTCTGGTTACCGCTTGACTCTTGCAGTTCAACCTTCGTTTGGGAGTTCAAACAGCATTTCTTTCATTACCTGCAAGTTATTAAATCTTTCAATAATCACGTAAGCTGATAGCCAGTGTGTATAAAACTTTCGATTCTTACACATGAAATAGTGGTATGTCTGTGTCATTTTAAGTTCAAAATATCTTTTAGACATAAGTAACTTTGTTTGTATGCAATTTTATACTCGCGAAAAATGTCTTGAGTACCTCGTCTATCTTGATTAAATTGTTCAAATGACTCAATAATGAAATTTTTTGCAGGATAATGAAAAGGAAGTGATAAAAACGCTTCAGATTGATAAAAATAAGGTTGGTGTTAAACATGTTGAACCTACTGGGTTTTGCTTTGCATTGGGTTCTGGTGATTGTTAACTTAGACCAGTTATAGAGGCGATGTTCTTCATTGTTTAGAATGTCGGATTTACAATCCGTTTTCCCGTATTGAAAATAAAATTTCGTTTGGACCTTAGGTTATCCGTCGCTGTGTAAAAAAGTGCGCACTGAAACACGTAGTATCGAGACGGTTTAACTCGTCCAAGCAAGCCCAGGTTTTTCAAATCAAAAAGAATAGAGCTGGGAAACCCCTACCTGCGCTCGAGTTTTCTATCGAGATTGCTCGTTTTTTCCCTTCGGAGAGAGGCCACTTGATATTTATTCATTCAAAGATTCCATGTCCGGACGTGCTTATGAATATTTAAAGTAGTTCCTGTCGAATGATGAGGAAATAAAGAAGCAGCTGAGACGGGCAGTAATGTGCCTGCGTGGGTGGGTTGGTGGGTGAAATGTTTCTCTAAACTAAAATGAAAAGTGACATTCTTCACCGACAGATGTTCGTCCGATTCTTCCTTCGTTTAATCCAGGACCTGGCCTTGTGTAAAAACAGCTAGTGTTATACAACAATACAACTTAACTCAGCAATTAAAATCTTACTGGAACACATTTTTTAGAAGAAATACTGAAAGTATAACGTTTGGGGATGTAGCTTAAATGATAATTAGCAAGAGCTTGTAGGTAACTTGAAGCCATAATTGGTACTAAGACCACGTTGGTAGCGGGCAATACCCATTAAATCTACTATAAGAAACAGTGCGCCAGAAATTTAGCAGCCATGGAAATTTAGCAGCCATGGAAATTTAGCAGCCATGGATGGCGGTTTCGGCCATTTTTAGTTTGATCGGTAGTTGGGCTTCAAAGTTGCTATGGTTTTGAAGGATGGGTTTGGCTACCGCACGTTCCTGACTAGAGTCAGAAGAAAGATTAGGAACATTTAGTTACCGACTTTAGTGTAGTTATAGCATTTCTTTGTCCGACTTCTTCACAACTGAAACTTTTCTTTGTATTAAAGGGAGCCCTTTACGCTGGCTCAAACAGAAAACTTATCAAACTTAAACTGGCACGCTGTGAGAGATATCATGATTATAAGTAAGTCTTTATTCAGAAATTGTTTTACTGTAATTGTTTTTCCTATTAGTTATCAATCACTATGTCCGCCCGTCATTTTTGTGTTTTTTGTCCCTCAGGTTTTTTGTTTTATTTTCCTGTGAAGCTAACCACGTTTAAATCCCCATTTGAATCAGATTTGAAACAATTTAGTGGAAACGCTCCCAATTCACAGTTACTATTTCTACTTTGTTTTGCTTTTTAGGTCGTGCATAGAAGCACACGATCCTTACTGCGTGTGGAGTCGATCAATGGTTGCCTGCATACCTCGCACCAGTGCTACTGCGGCCGACGATTGGGTTCAAGATTTGTCAAAATGTCCACAACCTAAAGGTGTGTGGTTTGAATTTTCTTGAAAGCTTTCTTAGCAATGTACAGGAGAGTAATGAAACATTGTTGCAAAGATTCTGCTCAGGGAAACTAAGAATTAAGATAAATAAAGGAATAACGTTTGGCAACATTTGAGTGAAATGGACAGTTTTAAACGCCAGCTCAAGACATGGCTTTTTAATAAAGCATTCTTTTCTTAAAACATTTTTGATTATTTTTTTTTTGACTTAAAATTTTAGTTCAAATTTGTAAAGCGCTATGAACGCGAGGAATAGCGCTATAAAAATTCCATTATTATTATTATTATTATTATTATGATGCATTGGATCGGCATAGGCGTCACTAGGATCTTTTGAGAGGGGGGCCGTTGAAGGGTTGGGAGTCTTCAAGTGCCGAAGGCGCAAGCAAACTAGGGGGGTAAATGGACATGTTTCCCTGAGAAATTATAATTCTGGGGGATGGGGTGGGTGCTTACTCGGTCAAATATGGTAATAAAAGGTTGGAGGATAAAAATAATTCAAATGAGATTCTTCTAATAGGAATTTTCTGAAAGTTGAAGAAGAATACCTTTTTTAACGTTCAAAAAGGGGTCTCTCGCACCAGACGAACCCCCCATCCCTCCCACCCCAATACTTGCAAAGCTTCTGATCGGCTTTCTAAAAAAGTAACAAATATAACACTGACCAAGTTAATATCTTGTGATTAATTGACTAAAATATGAATTGATGTTGTGTCTGTTCCAGACAAACCTTAGAAATAGGTCCGTCCATAAAAGCTCATTTAGTATAGAGTGAGAACGGTCTGATGTAACGTTTTAAAGTTTATTCGAGGACTTAAAGGCAAATGAAATCATTTTGAAAATAATCTGATAGGCTTTAATTTTATATCTAAGACTGAACCTGTACCTGTACCTATACCTGTACCTGTACCTGTACCAGTATCTGTACCTGTACCAGTATCTGTACCTGTACCTGTACCAGTATCTGTACCTGTACCTGTAACTGTACCAGTATCTGTACCTGTACCTGTACTTGTACCAGTATGTGTACCTGTACCAGTACCTGTACCTGTACCCTGTACCCTGTACCTTGTACCCTGTACCCTGTACCTTGTACCCTGTACCTTGTACCCTGTACCCTGTACTTTGTACCCTGTACCTTGTACCCTGTACCTTGTACCTTGTACCTGTACCTGTACCTGTACCTGTACCTGTACCTGTACCTGTACCTGTACCAGTATCTGTACCTGTACCAGTACCTGTACCTGTACCCTGTACCCTGTACCCTGTACCCTGTACCTTGTACCCTGTACCCTGTACCTTGTACCCTGTACCCTGTACCCTGTACCCTGTACCCTGTACCTTGTACCCTGTACCTTGTACCTTGTACCTGTACCTGTACCTGTCTCCTTCGCTCCCTAGGTGGTACATAAGGCATCAGCAGTTTCTCTCCATTTTTTCCTGTTCGAAAAAGACTAACCGTTTTTAATCACAAGCTCTGTAGCCTTCATTGACTTATGTTGTTTTAGTGACAGCTCAATGGTCGAGATGGAATGAATGGACTACGTGCGAACAGCCTGATGGGAACGTTTGTTTATGTCGTTCAAGGCACTGTCTCGGGACACATAACATGACGCAATGTGAAGGACGCACAATGGAGGTCGCCAACTGCACAGGCAAGATATTCTTGTGTTACAAAACTTTTCGGTAAACATTTTATCCATGAACGTTGCAAAGTGCTTTCGTTTGAAGTTAGATCGGCCATATTGGCTAGAAAAAGTTTATCTGGAAGATCAATATTGCTTGTGTCGCCGCTTGGAACATGTGAAAACGTTGCATTACTAGATATAAATTAAAGCGACTAATGACAACTTTTGTTGTCTTTGTATTTTGAGAACGCACGTAGTTCGTGTACGTCTAATAATTGTAACAACAAGTAGTAGTACTGTTGCTGTAGCTACTACCACTACTACTACTACTACTACTTCTACTACTACTACTATTACTACTACTACTACTACTACTACTACTACTACTACTACTACTACTACTACTACTACTACT